>WURT03657691.1:1976-18464 GCA_009936505.3 Holothuria glaberrima
GGGTACTTTTGGACGTTTAAAGACCAAAAACAAAAGACCATTCAAATGAAAATTACCTGTAGTCCTGTGGCCCACCCCTCTTGGTTCCGACGACCCTGACATAATTGCTTTTGGAATTTTAAACGTAAAATTTTCTGCTTTTTTAATTAAAACTTACATAGTAATTTTTGCATGTCAGTTTTCTCCTTCACCCTAGCCACTTTGATATTTCCCCTCTTAAAATATTTTACAAAAAGGTGGCTTCAGTGGATAAGCAATATTAACTTCCAAACATACAATGCAGAAATGTGACTACAATTGGATGAACACCGTCATCCTTCATATAAGAGCAGGATAATCCCCAACTTAGGTCTCGCATGGCAGTGACGCATTGCAGGGGCAGCATTTTCCCAATGTGATG
The DNA here is from genome assembly GCA_009936505.3 of Holothuria glaberrima. NCBI lineage: Eukaryota > Metazoa > Echinodermata > Holothuroidea > Aspidochirotida > Holothuriidae > Holothuria > Holothuria glaberrima. Next base: position 2,377 of record WURT03657691.1, read on the forward strand.
CCGTAAGTTTTGCAGCTTTGAAATAGCTTCAGGTTGCCTTGCGAGGGGGGCTTCCATAATTAACGTTTGTTCCCGAGCACCGACAATGCTAATTACGTCACTGTGGTGCCTAGTACTGGTGCCTACTATGAATCGCAAAAAAATTTAGTAGTATTCGATATCAATGTAGTAGGCCTATGTCCCTGAAGGACATGGAGAGCAGACTCTGATCCACGTCCAAGTCAGGTCCCAAACTTAAAATATTCTTCTCGGGTCGAACTCTCCAATTCGTAGTATTCTCGAACTTTCTTTCTCTTTTGTATATAAAGGTGTACCACGGCATGGGGATTACCATTTTGACACTTAGCTCATCCGACCTTCAAAGTAAGTGGGAGTGGAAGGAGTTAACGACTTTCCCTTCGTTGTATAGTCCAATCACAAGTGTCTATGGTATCGTTGGAGTTCTCCTGTATCTTGTCTGTTTTTCGAGAGATCGCGAATCAGCACTATCCGGTCACCGCATTATTTTAACCGGTTATCAGGTCATTGACGATGAATACCCAGAACCGAACCGAAACATTGTGATGGTCAAAGATGAAAATAAGATAACAAAGCAAGACTTGTCGAAGTATGGCTTGGTTGGTCGGGGAGGAGAGATTATGCGCATTGGATCCATCACCATGCCAACGGTTACCGAGGCATACACGAGTTAGATAATCATGCAAGCTGGAGTTTTTAATTGACTGAATAACGCAGAGGCTGTAGGACCTTACTGCTATAAACTGATGTTAGAATCCTGCAAAGGAAGGGTTTAAGCAAAATATTATCCTTGACATTCGAAAGATAAACTGAATCTAAGCATTGTGATCAAATTTACATTTAGTTCCGATATTTACTAATGTTCGTAATTTCAGCTAATAAAACTACTCACTTGTGGTTTGAAGTGAGCTTGGAGCAAGCAGGAATGGTATCATCTCCTCATATTAATAAGCAATGCTTTGATTGCTTGTTTCTTTTTTTTCAATCTGCTGTTTTGACCTGGAACTTAAAAAGAAATATAAGCTTCCCATGGAGAATCTAAAGTTTGTAGAATTCCTATGCCTTTCATGTATTCTGATAACAACAACATAAAATTTTAGAAAAATTGATATTTAAATTTAGGAAGAAAAAGAAGAGAGTTCATTAATGTAAGGTAACGATGTCACATTTGCTTGCTTCAAGTTCACTTCAGGTTGAAAAAGGCCACAACTGCATCAGCTGATATCTTGAGAACCACACATCAGATTTCAATTCAAATTTCACCAGAATGCTTGGATTAAGTACCTCCTAATATACGGAAATTTCAAAACTTTACTAACTTTAGCTAACCCTTCTTTCAATAGGTAAGACTCTCATGTGAAAATATATCGTAAAGATGTCAGTAATAAAACCTTTTATCTCGTTCTGCATGTGACAATGCTCATTTTGAGATGAAAAGTAATTTCCAATTATTTTGTACAAACATTATAGGATTTTCATGAGTGAGGGGGTACATCATTTATACGACAACGACAATTTCAAAGATGATTAATTCAAACAGTAGCTGTCGAAAATTTGGAACTTTTCTATCCAACTTACTTACTGTATCTCGTGCTTCCATTAATATATTCGTGTTCATTTTATCTCAATTCTGTTGTCAGTATAGCTTTAATAAATTGATTTTCTATGGTGAGCTGGAATGAAGCTTTCTTCACCTGTTTTGTTGACATTTTAGATAAAATTAAGGAACAACGCCACGTAAAAATCCTTATTCCATTCATTTATATATAAGATATTGCGATGAAGATATTTTTCAATTTCATGGACAACGTAGCCCAAGCAATATAAAGTTGTTTAATCGATGCTGTCATCCTCGCATTGGGACGGGGAGGGGACAACGAAGCATGATCCGTGATATAAAAGCTTCAAATGCAAAATTGGGGACCTCTAGAGACGATATGATGCCGACACCGGTGGGGATGGGGTGGGGGTACAATGTACCCACTACTTTCAAAACTTGTTTCAAATCAGCCACATTGGCCAAAACTGTTCATGACTCCTAATATGCTCCTGTCTCCCGATCTCCAACCTTTCGCACTGGAGTTTTCCTACAGTACTTCCGTTTCAATTTCTTTAGTCCAGTAATGTTAAATTCGCATAAGCCCGTTATTTAGCAGAGAAAAACATTAAACCAATGAACGAATAAAATAAAAACAGACGAAACAGTAAAAGGACCAACTATACAAATTACGTAAGAGATTGTAGAACTCTATTTTGAAGATGGTAGTATTGTAGGAAACAGATTCTTTAAAGGCATTGCCACATACGGCAATATCTTCCAATCGAAATTTTAGTTCTCCACATAAACTATTTATGTGATCTGACGGGGACATCTCGAATGTAAGGCAAACAGTTTAAACACCAATCCACATTTACCATTCTTGCCTCGATGTCGGTTGGGGATAATTTTTTCGCGCTCCTTTTCATTATTGATGAATCGTCAGTGAGTCATTATACGCCGACATTTCCAGCCAATCATTATCTCATCTCTTACATCACGTGGTTCCAACAAACCAATCAAATATTTTCCTTTACCTTCTCTTCCTTCAAACTACCAAAGAATTTTGAAAGGATTGGTAACCAATTGGAAATAAGATTACCATGACTTTACCCAAGTAAATGAATGAATGAACTTTATTTAAAGAATTTGCGAACACATAGAATAGGCTAAATTAAATTGCTTATGCTCAGTCAAAGTTGTCTCTTGGGGACGGACCTCCTCCGGGGAGCAGAACTTCAGGAGTAAACGTTTGTTTTTCACTCTTCGGCTCTTGGCTAGAGAGTTGAGGGGACTTTAGAGAAAGAAAGTTATGTGACATTTTAAATAGCATCAGCTAATGTAATAAAACTAGGGTTACTCTGTTCTTTAATGAACAGGCTTGATACGATAGAGGACTGGTCAAGTGTTTATTTTCATTCGTTCCTCAAATGAACAAGGTTAAACCCTTATTATATCCATCAATATATTCGTACATATAATAAGGGTTCAATCTTTTATGAATATGGTTATGGCTAAGTTCATGAAGAGCTTTATGTTTTTTTGTTTTGTTTTTGTTTTTTTTTTTTCAATTTACTCCATGGACAAACTAAGCAAACAAAATGGATAGGGTTAGGGTAACCCTAACACTATCCATAAAAAATACAAATAACCTTAATCCCAGGTGGTGTCGCAAAGACTTTTCGAGGTGGGGAAGGGCACTTGGGGCGCAATGTTCCTCCGGAGGGGCACGCCTACATGAAGGCGAGCGGGACGAGGGCTTCGTGGTGACCCAAGCGCTCCTTGTAGGCGTTGGGTCCAATGGTCTGTCGTAGGACCCCACTGGGGTTCCCGGACAACGTCCGGTGGGGGTACAGGGAATGAAGCCTCCCCGGAGGCTCTCGAGTATTTAGAAAACTGTGATCACTACACCGAAGCATTTAACTTTCCCCAAATGGGATTCTTTGCGCAGTAAGCAGACCACAAAAATGAAAATCACAATTGCACCAACGAATGATTCGGTGTGTGTGTGTGTGTGTGGGGGGGTTGTTATGAGTGGGGACGACGAAGGTTGCATAAGACTTCAGAACGATCTTTCCACTCATGCATTAGAAATTCAAGTTAATACAAAACCTTCCAGGTATTCCACTGAGGGAAAACCCGTATTAAGGCATCGAAGCTGAATCTACCGAGACGGATCCGGAGCCTCGCCGGGAAAATTTGGAAAAGAAGCACTCAGTGTGATTAAATGGGTTAATTGCCTTTAAATTATAAAGACCAAAATATTTCTTGCACCTTTTTCAGCAATAAATGAGGAAGAGGGTGTCAAATGCCCATTGAGACCACCCCTTTGCACGCGAGAGCCGCGCAGAGAATTCAGGTATTCAATTTTTAAAGAAATTTGTGTTCAAGAACTTACACCAGCCTGAGGGAGCTGCCATTCTGCAGCTCCCTGCTTATACTTGTTTTAGATTTCTGGCGTGGTACTCGGCTCCCCCACGAGAAGGAGAGAAGAAAGCAACTTTCCGGTTGCAAATTTAAGGCACCGTTATAAAAAATAAACGGACAATAGGCTATGAGATAAACCTATTTAGTAATCCTCATGGGGTATTGGATGCGCGTTTAAAAGGCAACAAAACTAGCAGTCTTAACAGTTTTTAAACATAAATTGGACTTAAAGATAATCGATGTAGGATTCTTACTGAACGGAGAGGACTCATGACCGCACTGACCTCATAGCTATAGCTGTTGAGAATTGATTATTGCAACAGTAGCTCTGGCTTGGTTTCACAGTAAGGTAGTGCTTCACAAAGTTTATAAAATAGATGCGCGCAAATGAAGGGGCCGAAAAAATTGTACAGTTATGAGAAGATTATGTGCAGGTTTAGTAATCTGATTTACTGATAAATTGGCAATGGTTCTTCGTGTCCAAAGTGATATGTAAACGGTACATGTGTTTTGCACAATTTTTAATACCGGTACCCAAAAACCCATTTTGGGGGGTACGGAGAAGCCGCAAAAATGGGAAGGGGCATGTGCCGCTACTGATAACCTCAGAAAAATATCAAACCCTGTCCACTTACACATTTAAATCAAGATTTACCCTGTACATAACGTTCGGTAAGCTATCCTTGAGAATATAGAATTGAACCCACGTTAAAACCTTTAACCCTAATCATGAGATCAAATAAAGCTAACCATACCCATTAGGCTTGTGGGCTAATCGACTCCACTTCAGACACACGACTCCTGCGCGAGAGTCGAAACACGACTCTTCTTTTCCTGGAATCGAGACTCTGAGTCGTACAAGCCTATTCACCATTAGAATCTTTAACCCTATCCATGAAGTAATGAGAGAGAACTCTAACCATATTCAGTAAAATCGCTAACTTTATCCATAAAATAAATACAAATGACCATAAATATATCAATAAACAAAGCTAACCTCAGGCGCGCGGATCCAAGACTTTCCCGGCCTCAGCCCCCCTTTTTGGCTACATCAACAATAACAAATATTCGAAAATAAGCATAATGTTAGTCTAGGAGAATATTCAAGGGGGATTTTAACCCCTCCCCCCCCCTTTTTGAAATGTCTGGATCCTCGCCTGAGCCTTATCAATGAAGAAGGCAGAATGAAACCTTAACCTTTTTACATTCATTAAGTAAGCTGAACCCTATCCGAAAATAAACAGAAAAACCCTAACCCTATAGTTAAATAGATAACCCTACATCATTCAAGTGAACAGAATTAATATTAACCCTATCCATTTGTACCGTTAGCGCTATCCATAAAGTAAGCAGTATAAACCCTTACTCTAGTCACTGAAATTGCTAATCTTATCCATAAAATAAATAAAAATAACCATAAACATATCAACTAACAATTAAACATAGCCTGACCCTATCAATCAAGTGAACTGAATTTACGCCATTCGATCGTTGACCTCATCCATGAAGCAAGCAGTACTAACACTAATCCTATCCATTCAGATTGCTAACCCTATTTATGAAGGAAGCAGCACTAAACCCTAAACCTATCCATTAAAGTCGCTAATATTAAGCATAAATATATGGAAATAACCGTCACGCTAACCAATCACAAACTAACCCTATTCATGAAGAAGACAGAATGTAGGCCTACCCTAATCATTAGATTGCTAACCCTATCCATGGAGTAAGCAGTATCAGTCCTTACTCTATACATTACATCGCTAACCTTATACATAAATAAACAAAAATAATCATAAACATATCAATTAACATAGCCTAACCCCAGGGCTGTAACCAAGTCCGCCTAACCCATTCCGGGCAAATTCCGATTCCAGGTTTTCCAATTCCTGGTCAATTCCGAGTCTGGCCATTTGACAATGTAGCACCTCGTGATACGAATGCTTTTTGTACTGTGTACAATTACACATATGATGAAAACGGGCACTTTTAAGAAGTCAATTTCATACTCTTCCTGACCCTGTAATTTTGTTGACTTCTTGTGGGCTATTTACTTGTGAAATTGTGCACCAATAATCAGTGTTTTAACGAGTCATGACTCGAGTCACTAATTTTCAAAAGGGAAATGACTCCAGCAATTGTATCATAATTTTCCTCATAGAAATAATATGTCTCGAGTCACTGACTCGACTCGAGTCACATTGAAAGTAATAAATGACTCGACTTGACTGCAAAATTGAGTGACTCTATACAACTCTGCAATAATAATGTTGCCTTGGGACAATATGTAAATATGCAACTTTCATTTTTTGGACTCGACAGGAATCGGCACCGAGTCCTAATCCAGATGAGCCCATTCCGGGCTAATTCCGATTCCGTGACCTCCCATTCCGGGCCTATTCCGAGTCCGACGAAAAACGGACTTGGCTCTGGCCCCGCCTAACCGTATCCATAAAGTAAACAGAATTTACTTTAACACTATCCATTAAGATCGCTTACCTTATCCATCAACTTTTTCCAGTATTAAATTGTTCTTTTATTATCCAGAATTTTGAGTCAGGGCTTATTTAAATATGACTACTGCTTTTTTTTGTCAGGAAATGGCCAAAGCTTAAATTTCTAAATTTCAGCAGCAGCCATTTTGTTTTTGCTAATTAGCATATCTGTACCGTTACATGGGTTCTATAACATGTAAAATGTAACACCTTTGTTGTATAACAATGATGATCTTTGAAAAAATAGAAATCATCGTTATATTCAGTCTCTTATAATGACAATATAATCACTCTTCATGAAAAAAAAACATCAAAAATTAAGCAATTTGCCATATTGGATTTATCTAATTTATCATCAATTTAAAATAGGCAATTATAAAATGGGTCATTCTTCCAAAACTTTTAAGTTAGCACCTGGTTCCACATAAATACTCCTTTTTTAATTCAGTAAAAGACCATAACTTAATATTTCGAAATTTTAACGGCAGCCATTTTTATGCAAATTAGCATGTCTGTACCATATAATTGATTTTGTAAAATGGAGATATGTAACACCTTTGTTGTAGTATAATGAAAGGCTTAGAAAATATAAAAATCATTTGTATCTTTTCTTAAAGTAACAATATTCAGTCAGTTTTTATATAAAAATTACCAAATTTAGGCAAAATTGCCACCATATTGGATTTATGCAAATCAGTTTCAAAATAAAATGAACAAATATAAGATCAAGTGTTTTTTTTTATTATCCAAAACTTAAAAGTTAGCACTCGTTTAGACATGAATACTGTTTTATGAAAGTCAGGAAAAGGTCGAAATTGAATATTTTGAAATCTCAGCGACGACCATTTTGTTTATGCTAACTAGTTTGTATGATGTAGTCGACGATTATAGTTTTCTTAGAGTTACATTTAATTACAATAAAAAATTTTCCAAAGCGGTGAATAAGCAAATTAACCAAGCTAGTCGTTCACTCTTTAGTTTACTTAGTAAAACATCTGATCTATGTTAGCCTTTAGATTTGCAAGTCCAATTCTTCGATCAGTTAATCATACTTCCCATTTTTTATCAGGATGTGAAATTTGGGGATTTTGGGACTTCCCTCAGATCGAAGCATTTCATTTGAAGTAGTTAAAACATGTCTTTAAATTAGCTAAGACTACATGTAACTGTATGATCTTTGGCGAGTTGGGTCGTCATAAAATATTAAAAACAATAGAGGTAAGGATGATAACTTTCTGGTGTGAAATTACAAATAGTAGTGTACATAAACTGTCACATATGTTTCTAAAACATTTATGATATTTTCCTGAAAACGGTATGTACAGTTCATCTTGGTTACTCAAAGTTGAGAATACCCTAGATAACTGAGGAACATCATATGTTTGTAAAATATTCCCGAAAAATGTCTGCTAGCTACTCTTCATAGACAAGGTTACTGTTATTTTTAAAACGTGGCTTAAGAGGCCATAAGCCAACGTCTGAGTGAGATTTATGAGAAACGTTGGCTAGGTAACGTCTCCCAATGCAAGATTTATAGGATGTGCAAGGAACAGCTTGAATTTGAAAATTATTTGGCTAAGTTAAAATTTCGCTAACAGAAATCATATGATGCAAATTTCGTTGTGTAAATAGTAGCAGGAGGAATATTAGTATAGTTTATCATGAAAGAGTGTGTAAGCTATGCGAAAAATATATGCTAGGAGATGAATTTCATTATACTTTTGAGTGCCCTTATTGTACAAACAAAAGAATCAAGCTTTTGAAACCATATTTTAGGAAAAATCCTGATTCTATAAAAATGAAACATCTTTTTCAATCTTCAAATAAAAATATCCTTATTAAGCTTCCTGTAAAAAAATCCCCAAAACCTTCGCCTTGTAACCTGGCCGGCTATTTTCTAGACTGTTTCTGGTACAAAATTTTCCATCATATTAATATTTCTTAGTGTAACTGAATGATTTTTGTTTTGAATGTCACTTGTGTTACATGTAATTTTTTCTTATTTCATTATGATATTAACTGAACTGTTTGTCAAGTCTCTTATACCTTAGCGAGGTGAGTTGAAGACAAATAAACTGAAACTGAGTAGGCTTCAAATAGTGCATAGTTAGCCATCTAAATGGATAGGGTTAGGGTGATACTGCTTCGTTCTTGGATAGGGTTAGCGGTCCAAACGGATGTGGTTAGGGTTAATACTGCCTGCTTCATTGATAGGGTTAGAGATCTAAATGGATAGGGTAAGGATAAATACTGCCTACTTCATGGATACGATTAGTGGTCCAAATGGATAGGGTTAGGGTTAATACTGCCTACGTCATGGATAGGGTAATCATCTTAATAGATACGGTTAGGGTTAATACTATTTCGTTCATGGTCTATGATATCCAAATAGATCGCTAACCATATCCATGAAGAAGGCAGTATTAACCGTAACGCTATTCATTAAGATGGTTAACCTTATGCATGAACAAAGCAATACTAACCCTAACCCTATCAATTGAGATGGTTAAGCCAATCAAAGAGGTAGGCAGTATAAAACCTAACCCTATCCATTTAGATCACTAATCATATCCATGAAAGAAGCAGTAAGCCTATTAAACCTAACCCTATCCATTAAGATGGCGAACCCAATCCATTAACGACGAGTAATAAACCAAACACTATCTATTCAGATGGCTAACCCTGTCCATGGAGTAAGCAGTATTAATCCTAACGCTATCCATTAAGATGACTAATCCTACCCATGAACGAAGCAATATTAACCCTAATCATATCCATTAAAGTGGCTTAGCCTATCCATAAAGTAGGCAGCATTAACCATAACCCTATCCATTGAGATCACTAATCATATTTAGCAGTATTAATCTCTAACCCTATCCATTACGATAACTAACCCTATCCATTTAGAAGGTAATATTAACTCTAACCCTATTAGGATTAGTCATCTTAAAGGATAGGGTTAGAGTTATTATTGTCCACTTCATGGATACTGTTAGTGATCTAAATAGATAGGGTTAGGGTTCAAACTGCCTGCTTCACGGATAGGGTTATGGATCTTAATAGATAGGGTTAGGGTTAATATTGCTTCTGTCATGGATAGGATTAGCTATCTAGATGGATAGGGTTAGGGTTAATACTGCCTTCGTCATGGATAGTGTGAGTCTTCTAAATGGATAGGATCAGAGTTTATATTGCTTTCTTCATGGATAGGGTTTGCTATCTTAATAGATAGGGTTAGGGTTAATACTGCTTATTTCATGGATAGGGTTAGCTATTTAAATGGATAAGGTTAGAGTTTAAACTTCCTACGGCATAGATAGGGTTAGCGATCTTGATAGATAGGGTTAGGGTTAACATTGTTTTCTATATGGATAGGGTTTGCGATCTGAATGGTTGGCATTTGGGTTAATAATACTTCTGTCGTGGATAGGGTTAGCTATCTATATGGATAGGTTTAGGGTTAAGATTATATACTTCAAGGATAGGGTTAGCCATTTTAATGGATAGGGTTAGGGTTAATACTGCCTACTTCATGGATAGGGTTAGCTATCTAAATGAATAAGCTTAGAGTTTAAACTGCTTATTTCATGGATAGGGTTAGCTATCTAAATGGATAGGGTTAGGGTTAATAATGCTTATTTCATGGATAGGGTTAGCTATCTAAATGGACAGGGTTAGCTAACCCTATCTGCTTTCTTCATGGATAGGGTAGATGGCTAATCCTATCCATGAAGTAGGCAGTATTAACCTAACCCTATCCATTAAGATAGCTAATCCTATCAATGAACGAAACAATATTAACCCTAACCCTATCTTTCAAGATCGCTAACCCTATCTTTGAAGTAGGCAGTATGAACACTGAACCTATCCATTTAAATAACTAACAGTATCCATGAAGTAGACAATATTAACTCGAACCCTATCCTTTAACATGACTAACCCTATCAATGAAGTAGGCATTATCAACCCTAACCCTATCCATTCAGATCGCAAACCCTGTCCATGAAGTGTGCAATATTAACCATAAGCCTATTTATTTAGATCACTAACACTTTCCATGTAGAGCGCAGTTTTAACCCTAACACAATCCAATAAGATGGCTTATCCTATCCATGTAGTAGGCTGTATTAACCCTATCCATTAAAATGGCTAACCCTATCGATGAAGTATGCAGTATTAACCCTAACCCTATCCATTTAACTAGTTAACCCTATCTTTGAACGAAGCAATATGAACCCTAACCCTATCTATCAAGATCGCTAACAATATCCATGAAGTAATCAGTTTGAACTCTAACCCTCACCATTCAGATCGCAAACCCTATCCATGATGAATGCAATTTTAACTCTGATCCTATCCATTAAGATCGCTAATCCTATCCATTAAAGAAACAGTATTACCCCTAACCCTATCCAGTAAAATGGCTCACCATATCCATGAAGTATGAGGTATTAGCCCTAACCCTATCTATTTAGAAAGCTAACCCTATCCATGACAAAAGCAAAATTAACCCTAACTTTATCTATTGAGATCGCTAACCCTATCCATGAAGTAGGCAGTTTGAACCCTAACCCTATCCATTTAGATCACTAACCATATCCCTGAAGTGGACAATAATAACTCTGACCCTATCCTTTTAGATAACTAACCCTATCTTTGAAGTAGGCATTATTAACCCTAACCCTATCCATGTAGATCACTAACACTGTCCATGAAGAAAGCAGTATTAACCCTAACTCTATCCATCTAGATATCTAATCCTATCCATGACAGAAGCAATATTAACCCTAACCCTATCTATTAAGATCGGTAACCCCATCCTTGAAGTAGGCAGTTTGAACCCTTTCCCTATCCATTTAGAACACTAGCAGTATCCATGAAGTAGACAATATAATTTTAGCCCTATCCTTTAAGATGACTAACCCTATCCATGAAGTAGGCATTATTAACCCTAACCCTATCCATTCAGATGGTTAACACTTTCCATGAAAAAGTCAGTATTAACCCGAACCCTATCTAATCAGACGGCTTATCCTTTCCATGGAGTAGGCAGTATTATCCCTAACCCTATCCATTAAAATGGCTAACCCTATCCATGAAGTATGCAGTATTAAACCTAACCCTATCCATCTAGATAGCTAATCCTATCCATAACAGAAGCAGCAATATTAACCCTAACCCTATCTATTAAGATCGCTAACCCTATCCACGAAGTGGGCAGTATTAACCTAACCCTATCCATTTAGATCACTAACACTGTCCATGAAGAAAGCAGTATCAACCCTAACCCTGTCCTTTAAAATGGATAACCCTGTCCATGACGTATGCAATGTTAACCCTGACCCTATCCATTTAGTTAGCTAACCCTATCCATGAAAGAAGCAATATTTACCCTTACCCTATCCATTTAGATGGCTAACCCTATCCATGAAGCAGGCAGTATTAACCCTAAACCCATCCATTCAGATCATTAACACTATCCATGAAAAAGGCAGTATTCACCCTAACCCTATCCATTAAGATCGCTAACCCTATCCATGAAGTAAGCAGTTTTAACTCTAACCCTGTCCAGTTAGATAATCTTATCCATGAAAGAAGCAGTATTAACCCTAACCACATCTATTTAGAAAGCTAACCCTATGACAAAAGCAATATTAACCCTAACCCTATCTATTAAGATCCATAACCCTATCCATGAAGTAGGCAGTTTGAACCCTAACCCTACCCATTTAGATCATGCACTAACAGTATTCATGAAGTGGACAATAATAACTCTAACCATATCCTTTAAGATAACTAACCCTATCTTTGAAGTAGGCATTATTAACCCTAACCCTATCCATTTAGATCACTAACACTGTCCATAAAGAAAGCAGTATTAACCCTAACCCTATCCTTTAAAATGGCTAACCCTATCCATGACAGAAGCAATATTAACCCTAACCCTATCTGTCAAGATCGCTAACCCTATCCATGAAGTAGGCAGTTTTAAACCTAACCCTATCCATTTAGTTAGCTAACCCTATCCATGAAAGAAGTAATATTAACCCTTACCCTATCCATTTAGATGGCTAACCCTATCCATGAAGCAGGCAGTTTCAACCCTAACCCTATCCATTTAGATGGTTAACACTATCCATGAAAAAGTCCGTATTAACCCGAACCCTAACCAATCAGACGTCTTATCCTTTCTATGGAGTAGGCAGTATTATCCCTAACCCTATCCATTAAAATGGCTAACCCCATCCATGAAGTAAGCAGTTTTTACCCTAACCCTATCCATTTAGATCACTATCACTATCCATCAAGTGGGCAGAATTAACTTGGTGGCTTGGGGACCGTCCCAGTGGCGTCCCCAGACTTTTCGAAGTGGGGCACTGGGGGGGGGCAAGAGGTCCACCGAAGACCACACCAAAATAAAAGACTGGGCGTCACTGTAGGCGTCTTAGTGACAAGCAGCGCTCCCCTGTAGGCCCCTGATGGGGCCAAGGGACAACATTCCATTGGTGGTCCAGGGAGTGCAGCCCATGTGCAGCCTTTAGGGTATTTGTTAAAAGTGACCATAGGAATGAAGCATTTGACTATCGCCAATATGCCATTGCAGTGCACTAAAGTAAGCCACAGTGGCATACCCAGGATTTCTCTCACGGGAGGGGGAATTCAGTATGTCGTGTAATCGCCAGCCTGAGGAGGGGTCTAAGGGGAGGGGAACCGCTCCCCTTTGAAAATTTTTGAAAAATTAGGTGTCCTTTCATGCAATCTGGTGCCACATATGCTACCTTTTGAAGTAAAATTTATGTTAAAAAATTTACGTTTTTTAGGGACCAAAAAATCGTCATTAGTGTGGGTGGGGCATGGCACAATGGCCTCCTACCTGTGTACGCAACTGGAAGGCCACAAAATGTAAAGCACAATTTGCCATTGTGTTAGCCTTACTCACAATAACGGTTTAATGATGTGGTAAATGGGGACAGCGGATCATTTTAATGTTTGCACTGAGCTTTATTGGATACGCGTTGAAAAAGACAACGAAAATGGCAATTTTTTACAGTTTTCGAATATAAGACCTAGCTAAAAGATAATCGATGTGGGAATTGTATTGAAGGGAGAGGACTCAAGGCCACAGTAGTCTCGTAGCTTTTGAAGGTAAAGGTTGAAATAATAGCTGTGGATTACATCTCCCAATAAGGCTTCCCTTTGTACAGCTTAACAAATAAATGTGCGCAAAGTGCGCCGCGAAATTGCAGTTTTGAGAACATTTTGCACAATTTTAATCATATGTTTGAGCGATTAAGTGACAGTGAGTCCTCTTGTTCATATCAACATATGCGTGAATGGTGAGTTTGTGCATATTTTTTCATACCCAAAATCTCATTTGGGGGCACCCGGGCGGCACAGCCAATCTTGGTGGGCACGTGCCCTACGTACCCCTGGCCCCCGTTGGCGTAGCCCCTGGACGGCCGGAATAGGAACCAGACTCAGACGCAGGAACAAAAAAGGACCCAAAGAGTGCAGCAGTTTCACGGAAGGTTTCTGTATTTACCTAGTTTTCCCTTTCTTTATCTTTCTTTGATGTACAAACTTTTAGGCTTCGTTTAATTAACCTTCAAACTTGGAGCTTCAACCTTTCTTTAAGTTCGTGAAAACAATAACAATAACCAGAAAAGTCAAAATTCATTCAACTTGAATAGGAAAATACTGTCACGAAATGCATCTGTACACGAATATACGTACAAGACTATAAACTATTAGACATAAAAAATACTACTCTCTAACCAGGAAGCTGTTACGCAAGGATACAGAGCACCTCCCTCTCCTTTGAAACTATCAGGCTTGCAAAAAAAGAAAATCATACAATAGTTCTTGGCGTCTGCTTGATCTCACACACGTCTTGGCATGATTTCGCCCATTGCTATAATATTGTCATTCGTCAATGAAAGTAAACTTGTTCTATTACTGTACGGCAGTGCTCACTTTCTGAAAACATCCAGTACAGCTTCTCTTAACTTATCGAAAATGGTCACATATTTCAATGTTTCAGAAGCAATCCCGAATCTTTTCAAAGTTCATATGCAAAAGTTAGACGCTACATTTATTGCTGAAAGAGATATTACTAAATAATGGAAGAAATTAGAATAACAGTTTTAGACTACAAGGCTTAAAAAGGTTTCGCGCTCGTCGGCATCGCAGATCACTTCAAACCAGTGTCACTACGAGGTCTTTGAGGATTACGCTAGTATGAACGGATCACACTCCCACTAGGAGGTTAAAGTCAAACAAACTTAAAGGTTGTGTGACATGAAAATAACGTAGTTGGATATTTGATGTAAACACCATTAAATATCCAGAAAATAGCAGCAATTCCCGTTAAAATCCATCAAATATTGACAATTTTACAGGGTAATTTCTATTTCACACTTGTATCATGAATAAACATAAGCTTAATATGCAAATATGTGACCTCATGAGATGAACATACCATATATGTCTCATGTTAGCCTTTGTTTTTTCAACCTTCATTTCAAGGACACTGGTAGCATTGTTATCCCTTGAGGGGTTTATTATGAAAGTTAAAATTCTTTCCTTCATAAACATTGATATCACTCAACAAACCAGCTGATCAGTTAACAAGAGATGAAAGATGAACATACAGTATCATATATGGCTGATGTTAGCCTTTGTTTTTTCATTTCACAGACACTGGTAGCACTGCTGTCCCCTGAGGGGTTTATTATGAAAGTTAAAATTCTTTCCTTCAGAAACATTGATACCACTCAACAAACTGTAATCTGTCTGATCAGAAATTAAGAGATAATTTATAAAGGGTTAACTAAAGAAATCTTAACACTGTGCAACACTCCACATCATTATTTTGCATAGGCAATGAGTTTCTTCAGAAACCATCAAACTTTGAAGACGTATATTTTGAGACTGGTAAAGATATTGAAATACTTCCAACGGATCTTTCATTGGAGGACTTAATTCTTTAACTGACAAGTGAAACAGTTCTTTTTGGTGGTATGTCACATGACCTTTAAAAGAGAAACTAAAAGACCTGTCAATCAAAGTCTCTTTCCCATAAAAGGATTAGAGTACTCTCAATACGTATTTTCTGATAGATGAAATTAGATTAGGTGCTTTATCTCCTTTCGTGACGCTTCCTCATCTAACCTGTAAACAAATTCAATTACAGTCTATTGCTATCAAAGTCTGTATCTAAAATACACCTACCTCCCTGATCCTCCCTGTGTCTAATTCCCGGCATCCTCTGGACAGTTTAGACAGCCATAAATTCTGATATATATATATATATATATAGATAGATAGATAGATAGATAGATAGATAGATCTATATAGATCTATATATAGATAGATATATAAGCAGGACTCGAACCCGCGACCTCTCGCACACAAAGCGAATGCTCTGACCACTGAGCCATTGAGGAACTGAGCTTAAATACTGTTGGGTTAAGATTTCCATTCCATACAATGGAAAACTAAGCAGAGCGCCACCATCTTTGGCGCGGAGCGTGCAGTTAGTTAGATGAGGTTTAACGGCCCAGTTTCCAACCAACTGGTTCGAGTCGAGCCGGCCACGGCCTTTTTTCCAG
>WURT03657702.1:0-16136 GCA_009936505.3 Holothuria glaberrima
AACTACAATAAAGCTGTTTGCTGCTACTTATTTATAATTTGTTGCTTTATCATATGTACCTACTTAGAAAGCAATATGTGCGAAAGAAAAGTTACGAAGAACGTTGTTGCAACGATTTACACAGTACTTAGTGAATGTGGGTTCTCTGACTTTAATAACTGCATGTGAGGGAAACTGCACCGTAAAATAACTTAGAGACGACGTCCTCATGATCACTTGAAATCAGACTTGCTTTAGTTGATGTTAATACTTACTACTGTAGCTTGTGGGAGTTTTATTGTGGAAACTCCTATCTAAAACTAGTAGCCTCCTTCAGAAACAGTATCAGTGTACAGCACTTTGGATTAAATAGCATCATACTGCACATACCATAAACGGAAAAGTGGTTGTTGCTAAATTATAGGCCAATGTAGGTATGGGACTTTCAGTTGTGAGGGCAAAGAACCATTTAAAGTTACCTAACGCCGATGCCATACTGACTGTACAGCGAACACATATATAACACACATAGGCTAGATTATACATACAGAGATCATGTGTTTGCAAAGGCACTGCATGTGTATGGATCTCTTGCTGACGTAACAGATCGTTCACGCAGTGTTCATGCTAATGACTTGCAATAAAATTAATATTGATGTTACATCAAGTTTCTCAATGAATTAATCCCAACTCTGTATGTGTAAGAAAGTGTACTTTGTCATTTTATTTATTCTGATTTTTAACATTAATGTTGAAAGTTTTATAAAGCTAGCCAGAACAACATAATACAAAGCTGTCAGTTGTTTCTTATTCCCAGTTGGTTAGAAACTGAGCCGTAAAACCTCATCTAACTTATGACATGGAAATACATATTGGTTTCGTAGCTTGTGGTTTGTTTTTTTTCTCAAAGAATAATTGTTGAAAATGTGTCCATTCCTGACAAAGCCTTGGTGTGTGTTTGCAATTGTCACTTCATTCTACTGCATTTTCTTATAATTTGGCAAAAACAGTGCAATGCATTCTTATGCTGAGAATTTGGAGAAGTACATTGCATGTGCAAGAAAGTGTGTCGCATTTTGCAATGCGATACCGGCTATTTCGAACACTGATAGTTACCATAATCAACTTTCAACACTGTTCAATCTGCAGGGCTAAATCCCCCCCCCCGCCCCACCCCTCTCCCATTATCAGTTTCTCAGAAATTTTTAGCACTAGAGGATAAGAGATTTGTGCTGTCTTCTTTTGACACTGGCTGTACCAGTCTTTAGGCTTTTCAAATTCTTGCTATCCATGAATTAATTCTCCTTTGCAGCCTTGTTCACACCTCAAAATCAGACACTTTGCAGGCATAACCTAATTCCCTATATTTCGTTTCTTCTTTGGGATATGTTTTCACTCTATATAAGGAAACTGTCTGTCATTTCTTTAAGCGTGTATTTGACTTTATCCCTCTTAATTTGATACTTGCATATCTGGGTTTATGAAGGAAAAGTTCAAAAAGTATCCCCTACACCCATGCCTTAGTTAAAGTCATAAAATTGCTCATAGTGGACAATTCTCTCTGTAGAAATCATGTTTTCTTCATTGACCTAGTTTAATGCCACCCCATGCAGAAGATCATCATATTTAATTGTCCCACTCTTTTCAAAAACCAGCTGTTTTTTATTATTAAATAAGGGGTGGGAAGCAGGGAACCTTATCCCCGCTGCTGATAGTCATCATATGGTTGGTCTCAGAGTGGAACCTTTTGCAGAGGAGGAATTTGTGCCCAAATAATCACATGAAACGCAGTTATTTCACTAAAGTGCTGTCTGTTTTGTGTGAGTTGGCAGTTTTATTAGCTCATTGGCATTGTCCATTTGACGTCCAGAACAAAGCTTCCCTGGAGCAGCCATAAGCTGAGCTTATTGTCTCAAGATTATGTCTTTATCAGAGTGTTTAGTGTTACAAATGTGGTTGACGGTAACTGATCATTTATAGAAATATTTGGAAAGAGGATATGTTTTATTGATAAATGATGCTATATGTGTCTTCCTGCCAAACTGCAAAGTGATATTAGGTCTTCTGATGATATTAATGTGCATTTAATGACAAAGGAAGAAGAAAAACATGAAAACAAAGAAAAAAAAAAGAATATGATTTTTATGGAACAAAGCAGTGTAACCAAACAGTGTGTTCCTTGATTATTAAAAGCAAGGCAGGGGAATTTGCATTGTGATAAATTTCCTGGATTGTAACAAAATCTACTACGCCCCTCATTACCTCCTATTTACATATGTAATCCCCACTTACCCGCAGTAAGTACCTGACAAGCTTTTAACAGCACAGTGGTTCCCAGTGACCTACCAAGGGAGGTCACCCGGCAAGGCCCTCTTCCCGCTTGCCTGTCCAAAGGACAGCGTTGTGATAAATTTCCTGGATTGTAACAAATTTTACGTCTTGATTCCTTTATGAAGTTGCAATGTCAATTCTCAACTGCCAATTTCCTTGTTATTTATAGATGGAGGGAATCTGAACATGCATGTTGTAAATTAAATTATGTTTGCATTTGGTTCAAATACTTTTGCCGTATTAAACTGATTTCGTTCAAAACAATGCAGACATTGAAAGTCAGCTGTCACATGCTATTTGTCAAACAGCTCCTCGTTCAGTCCTCAACAAGCTAATTACTGATGTACCAGGAATGATGTTGCTAATGGAATTATTAGTTGATGTCGTCAACAAACATCTTAAGTTAAGTGGTGTGTCTGCAAGGGAGCAAAGAAAAAAGTGGAAATGTAGAAGCTCTTTATTACAATTAATTACATCTTATATCTGTAATATTACACTGAAATAGGGTACGGAGCTCAGTAATCCATTTTCTCATTTTTTAGCATAAAGATCATTTACATCTTGTATTCTGATTAAGTGTAATGTTGTGACATGTCATGAAATTTATTTTATATCATTCATATAGGCCTACTCATCAAGGATTTTTAATTTATTTGCCTTCTTGGGAAACAATACAATTTTCTGGAAATGCTTCTGAAATGAATGTGATATTGCATGTTGGCTCTACACTTACATCCCTTCGTGAAGGATTATAGTGAACTAGCATCTAGGAAAGGCATTATAAGCTATGTATGCTCACCAAGTGGAAGTGCATTGCATGGTTTTTCTTACACACTGGCATACACAGGGGGACATTGTGCCATGGTTCCCCCTCACTGACGCCATTTTTTTTTTTTTTAGTTCCTAAAAATACGTTTTTAACACAAGTGTTGCTTATTAAAGGTAGTGTACGTGGCACCAGATTGCATGTAAGGATACCTAATTTTTCAAAAATTTTCAAAGGGGAGGAAGGTACTGCTGGGTATGCCGCAGTTCATACATGTAGGGTTAACTGATTTTGTAGCTCAGTACAGTGTAATGAAACCTTCTGAAGTATGTGACAAGATCTGTTGGGGTATTGTAATGCTTGTGTGCTTGAGTTGGGGCCTGCTGTTGACTTTTGCTTGTGGGCCCACAATTCAGTGAGTCACATGCTCCAGTGTCAGTACTGTTAGTGTTTATATGCAGGCAAGACCTTGCACATGACATGTTCGTGGGAATAGTCATGTATATCTTTTACAAAGTTTCTTAGCTATAGCAATATGTCAACAAACCATGGCCTCTGTTGTATGATAGGTGTTACTATACCACTCTTTTTATTACTCTATCTTGCCAGAATGCCCAAAAATTTGACCTTCCTTATAGACCTTTTACTTCCTGCTTCTTTGTACAGTATAAAAATTTGTGTGAGGACAAGTGGGCGGGACAAAAGCTCAGCATTTCTCACTCTAGCACTATCCTACTAACCCCCATTTTTCCCTTTATTAAAGTTTCTTTTACCTTATTGTAATGGTCATCTTATGTAGATGATTGCAGTACCTGCAGTGGTGTCTCTTCAGCTGTATAATCATCTAGACTTGCTTTGCTCTCAAAATAGTTACTCTACAAATAGACTGCCAGTTGTGATAACAGACACATATTTTTGTACCCTTGGAGTGTTAGTATGCTGTGACATTTTCCGACATAATTGTGTTATTCATCTTTCCATCAAGTATCTCATCATTTTTGAATTATTCTTTTGCTTACTCATCAGATGTCAAGATTGCAGATAATTCTTACATTTTACCTTGAATAATAAGTGAATGTTGTGTCATTTTCCTTGTCTTTCTGCAGCATTCCAAGGACATAATTCATCGGGATCTGAAGGCAGAAAACATATTTTACACCGGTGCAGGACTTGTGAAAGTAGGTGACTTTGGGTTTAGCACATATTGTAAATCTGACGAACATTTAAACACTTTCTGTGGATCTCCTCCTTATGCTGCTCCTGAGTTATTCAAAGACGAACATTATGTGGGTATGCCAGTGGATATTTGGGCCCTGGGAATAATGCTTTACTTTATGGTAACTGGAGTGATGCCTTTTAGGGCTGATACTGTAGCCAAATTAAAAAAGTGCATTATTGACGGACAATTCACCATCCCGAACCATGTTTCCAGTCAATGTCAGGAGTTAATACGAGGGATGTTAAAACTGGATCCTTCGGAACGGCTTCTCGCAGAGCAATTAACAAAAGCATCGTGGTTGACTGGCCAGGAGTTCCCGCCAGCCCATAGATCATATCATTTAACCCCATCTTTCAGTAGGGATAGTGCAACAGAAGAGGAGCTCACTGTTTTGGAACAATTGAAGCAACTCGGAATCCAGGATGAGCAATTAGCAGCAACTAAGGACAAAGACTCCAGGGACAGTATAACAGGGACATACAGGATAGTTCTACACAGGTGTCAAAGAAAAGAAATTGAAGACTCTATAAGGGCTGCTATAGAGGCCCAGCAGTCTGCCAATCAGGCCACACCCACCAAGAAGAAGAGCAAACGTAAATCAAAGAGTGTTAACGAATCTAACAAGCCATCCAAGCTATGCAGTCTCCTTTAGGGAAGCATATTTTAAAAAATATGAAAGATCATTTGAATCAGCAATATTTAGTTTTCTTTGGGCTTTAACGGTAAACCAGGGAGATGCCTTGTTTGTTTATTTTCAAAGTGGAAAAGGAAATATGCTATAACAAAGATAGCAAAACATGATTAAGTGTTTGTGTATCTCTTAAGTGCATGATGTACCCTGTATTTTTAAGTGTTGAAAAACCATTGTCAGTAGTGCTTGTTTAACCTCATAAATCTCCTCATTACCATAAACTTTTAGTTGCCACTTTCCTTACACTGTTATACCTCAAGCACCAGTGTATAGCTAATTGTCAAAGTATTTTTCCATGCATATTCAACCATGTAGACTTGGGATTTTGCAATCTCTGTTACTAAATCTTTTTCTCTCAGGGATGTGCCGCTATGCCTTTTAATGCAAGCTGTGTTTGGACTGCTTATATAGAAAGCAAACCTTTTCTCTCGCCTCTCACAACAAAATCATGATGTTGCTTGGTAAATTATAGACATCTACACATGTTTCTAAAGATCAAGGCTAAACTAGAGACTCTGGTGATTGGAAAGACTGTACTTTTCAGGAGCCACTGTAATTCAGTTGCTTCGTGGTAATCAATCAATTTCTCATGTACGAGGTTCCCCTGGAGACATGGCATTTATGTCAAACATTTCATTTAATTTTAACAAGTTGCAGGCTCATTCACAACATTTCTTGTTTGTATTTTGTCAGCCAAACAGACTTCCTCTTATACTTGATAAAAAAGCTTACTTCATTGTAATGTACAACTGAAACAAGAGATGGTGTGAAGTCTTTAGAATCTACTGTCAGTGCAAACAACATCACCTTGAGATTTTAGGCTCACAAATTAAGAGGAATGAGGTAAAAACCTCAGAGTAAAATCTCTCAGTCACTTAGAGCTTGCCATATATCTGCTAGTCAGCATTTTTCACAATTACACTATATTTAAATGGATTCACACTTGTATTATTTTAAGTACTTTGTTCATTTCTCCATAAGAAAAGAGATATTTTTTTAAGATATGCCTCAGTCCTGATAGAAGAGTGTTCCTTGAGTAGAGAAAATGTTGTCAAGTGGGAGTTGCGATTTCAAGAGTTTATATTTAAGAGATCAATCCTCTGATAGCATCAATAATGTGCACAATTTGATCAAGAATCCTCACCCAGCTACTCCTTTAAACACACCATAAACATTGTTTAACATGCACAGCTGAGGGGCAGTTGAAATAAAAGCATATGTATATTCCAAAAATTAAAGGGGAAATATGTTCTTGTGTATTTTTTTTTTTGAGGGGGGGGGCTATCTGTCAATGGCCCCTTGGTCATGTGTATCAATGGACACACATATGTACTTTGGTGTTCAGTGGAGTAATTGCGTGTACAAATTGTGTTGTTAATAGGGCTTTACCAAACAGTGACATTTTTCCCTATTAAAAAGTGTGAAAATGTTAAGGTGAAAGGATTTTTTACAGAAGAGATGGCAAAGTACTTGTAAGCAGATGTTAAGTGTCACTTCACTCTTTGTTCAATTCAGTTAAAGCTGTTTCAAAGACTCAAGTCATTACTTACACCTATATATGTGAGGGAAAAGAGCAAGAGATCTCATTTGACCTGGATATCAAGCAATAGATCTGATAAAAGTTGACTAGGTTATTTAAGTAGCTCATAGTAAAGAAGTTTGAAGTGCTATAGTTTTTGGACAGACTAGCACCTAAACCTGGCAATTAGAGAGTTAGAAAAGAATGAGAAAGTTTTGCTTCTTCCTCATTCTTTGACTTGCCACCAGTACACAAAAAAACTGGAAAAGTTGCTCTTTACCCCCCCCCAAAAAAAGCCCCCCAGAAAAGCCCAAACGAATCACACAAAGCTACCAATCAGTATTAGCAAGTCTCCTTGAAAATTACTTCTGAAAGCCTCTAAAATTTCTAATTTTGTCCTTTTTTGTGTGTAATCTTACTTGTGACCTGTTTCACTGAGAGTTTTGATCTTTCTTATTCCCATCTTTTTCACCTAGGTGCACTTGAAAGCTGCTCCTAGCATTCCCTGTTATGTCAATCTATTTCGCTCCTATTTACCCCCCCCCTATTGCTATTATTGGACAGTCCAGCTACCGGGGAATGATCACTGGTGATGAAATTCCAAACTAGGTGGCGCTGTACCATCTCCTAAAATCCATTATACTAACTCGCCCTTGTTTCATGAGTCCCATGCCGCGGTATTAAGGTGAGGTGAGGAGGGCTTACAGATTCACAAAACTGGCAGGTTTTGGGTAAAATTATTACCACAAATTTCCAGGGAAATTTTCGGGGGTTATTGTTTGTAAATAGCCTTAGACTACTATCTGCTCCAGATCAGGTATTCTACAGTAGGGAACTACCATACAAAGTATGCAAAAATGGTGTTTTCATTATTATTTTGTAGTTGATAAAGTGAACTGTACTTATGTTTCTTTCAGTACACAGTAAATGTATTCAAGTGTTTCACTGGGACAGTGATGGCACATCGTATGACAGTAGATAGTTTGAGATCTTTAACATTAAGAAGGGGTTCTGGTTGGGAAGATTGGATTGCCTGACTGACTAGTCTACCCATTAAAACTGTTCTCAGTCAGTTATTTAGAAAAATTGGAAGAATATTATTGGACATAATTAAAAGGTAGCAGCTGGCTAATTTCTCCAATGTTATTCAGCAAATGCATATTAGAATTTTAACAATATGGCATGCATGTCTCACCCATTTAACATACCCAATATGTATTGAGGTGTTAAACTATTTCTATAGTTTCAGACAAATAATTTTTTCCAGTTAAGTCAGGTCCATGGATGCATAGGCATTACAATTTTGTTCTTTCATCAGTGTTACTGCTGTTCATTAAGTCTTACCCTTGATGTATAATTTCATGAGGTGTGATAGTGGTGTAGTGGGTCTGTGCAAAACAACTGCATATCATTGTCAACCTTAGGTACTTTTTGATGGTTTGTCACATTCTCCAACACATCATGGTGTCAAGAAGTGTAGGAGGGGGATAGTATTTGCATTTAAACACCGTAGACAATTCCACTCTTAAAGGTAACCACGGCGACCTGACATTTTGTTCTTTCAACTAAAGAATGTTTTTTCTTACAATTAAGTCACTATACAGGTATTATGCAAGTATTGTTTGGGAAACAACTGGCAAGCTTTTCAGACCTTACTGGAAGAAAATGCAATGATTCCACCAACAAACAAAATGATGAAAGCAATTGTTGAGTGACTGCTCAAATTCTTAAAAGACAATATTAGCAACAGCATATTTGAAGTTTCATTTCGTTATAGTCCTGAGATATGTTAAGTTAATGCCAACCAAGGTTGGAAGGTACTTTATTAACAGTTGATTTAAAGCTTATTAGACTCATTAATTGCTTACTTTAGTTCTCTTCAAGGTCACTTGGTGTGTCTTTGACAATAAGCTTTTCGGGTCTCAGCATTCTTTCACAAATGTTAACAAAATTTAAGTGGCCTTGTACATTATCCTTGTACAATTTAAATATTGATAAAATGAGAAAGTAGTTACGGTATGAAGAGCTGCAGTTGATAATTTGTGACGAATACCTTTTAAAAAGCAATGGTGACTTTTTTAGTTAAGCAATTCTCAATCATGTGACCCCCACATGGAACTATATATCCACTTTATAGTGAGTTTATAGAGGCAAAGTCTTTGTGAACAAGTTTGTGCAATACACCATTTCTTTTTAAATTATGGAAGTATAAATAAGGCTTTTATTTTCTTGGATATATATATACTTAAGACTTTATGTAAGATTATTTGAAAATTTGACTGAAGTTTCAACCATAGTTTTAAGATTTATTCTATGTTTTTGTTGCTCCAGATTAGATAAAGATCAATTGAGTATGTGAAAGACAGAGATGATTTAGAAATTGCAGTCTTAAAGTATCACTGTATCGATTTTTTCCAAACCTATTATTTACAAGTACTATTTTTACCCATAGAGAAGTATTTCATGTGACGTCATGCAGTTGGGATTGCCCTGCACAGAAGGGCAATACACATGCGCCGTATTGCGTATGTACAGTAGGCTACATGTGCACAGCATGTATCCTACTGTGATACAATGGATGATCACGTGACATCGGTGAAACACCTCTGTAGATAGTTTCCCTTTAGTGTCAACTACTGTACCACAGTTTTTCATGATGTTTGTCAACAACAGATAAAAGTCGTCTCAGAAGGAACTTTTCATTTTAGCAGAACTTATCATTTTCATGTAACATACATCATTATGAGTGGATACCATTAGTAGCTGATGGGATGGTGTAAAGGCTTCTTTTAAGTTGCATTGGGATTTCTAAAACTTAGGATCAAATCAACATGAATTTAGTCGGTAGAATCACCTCTAAACTTTAACTGTATTTCATGCCTCACAATGGCCTAGAGATAACGCTCCCCTTTTCACTTTCTTTCCTGGATGACCTGGCCACCTTACCCCTTACTCTGTATCTACAGTGATTGCATTCTTCCACAGAATGTTCACTTATCTCGATCCTGCTGGTAGCTGTATCATGCCCACAGACTTCTAATAATATGGACAGAGCACCCTACAGTAATGTCCTATGCATAGAGCGTGATGGACAACATACATAAAAATTCAGGCTTACCATATGGCTGCCTCCAATGTCTTCTGTGTTAAGTATAGACTTACTCAAGTGTTTTGGTATCAACAGATTATGTGACAGCCTTTGACAATTTTCAAAAAAATACATGTATTGGTCAGAACCAGCCAACAGAATGAAGGACTGTAACATTTCCCTTCCATTCATACTTATGCTCCTTGTACACTTTGCGATGTTAAACACGCTATATAACAAGCTCTGACTGATTGTAGTCACAACACACGTCAAACACGATGTGTCACGACCACAACACGATGTTACACGAACACAGCATGATGTGTCAGGAACACAAGTGCATGTTGCGCTGACACAAGATGTCGCCAAAAATTTTGAGCATGTATGTTCTAAGGATGATATGACAGGAGCTCAAAGGTGATGTCAGAGCTCATTATATACCATGTTTAACATCACGAAAGTGTGCGAGTAGCATTATACTATGAAATGTTACAGATTCATCATCAAATTATGCAAATGACAGTTATGCAGTGGCCATCTTGGTAAGCCTTAATTTGTTCCAATGGTCGCAACACTAGTGATCCCCAGTCTATGTGTATGGAATGTCTGTACCATGCCAAACATTTGCACAGTTAAGATCTAGTTGCTCATCTACTGAAAACTTAAGAAATCTTGCATTTCTTCTACCTCTTGATAAATACATCATAGCATGTCCTAGTGTTGCACAGCATAACAATTAGTTATAATGTGGACATGATCAGGTATCACAGATGGAAAAGCGGAAGGGAACTGAACAATTTAATTCCAGGAGTTTGACTCATCTGGGGGTAATTTTTGATGGTATAAGACCAAAAAAACCTTCAAACTGGAAATTATTAGGGGCTTACAGCCTCTCCCCTCCCCCTGCCACCCCTGTCACACCCCATTGCACAACAGTCCTGATGATGTACATCATAACATGCTATCATGTTGACGTAATGTACGTCAAACCATTATATGTGATAATTTCTGCAATAATCAACATGTCATATAACTATTGGTGATTTCTTTCCGTTTTATTTGAAAGCTGAGGGTTGAGTGAACAGAGGGTGCATTGTTAATAACCCAAATTTCTATTGCTCAGGTTCAGTGAAGGCAGAAGCAGCATGAAGTTTTTCACAAGGCTGTTGTGCTGTTTTATTATCATGTGAACTATAGGACATGCCGCTTAAAAAAAACCTTGATTTTTATATTTCCATTTTGCAACCGTTGGATGTGCTTACATGTGCTGCTGTTTAAAATATGTTAATATCCAGAAAAAACCTTGAATATTTGGAGGCTTTATGTTGAGAGAAAACCAGGTTTAAACTGTCTGCCTTGAGATACCCATGTGGAGAGGCTTCACAGTGTTTTATTGTAGAGAATCATCCTTTGCAAAATATTCTTTTTAGGATTTTTATGTCGTAAAATCCATTTGAAAGGTTATAGGTGGGGGATGTGGGAGGGAGGAATCACTTGAAACAAGTGTTACAAGTTATGTTATGATTACTGCATTGTTATATTAGACTATTGAGTTTTGTATTTATTCAGGTTTATAAAGACTTGTTACAAACACACAATCACATCCATTACAGTATGCTCACTCATTGAAAAAACCTTGTGGCAGCTGATTGTTCTATTAATCATGTATGGTTTGTAACCATTGTATAACGAAGTAAGATTCGGCCAATACATAAGTGGCCATTATTGTATTGTTTTTAATGTTTGAATAGGTTTAGGAAAGACCTGTATTTTCCGGTGGTATTTAATGACAAGTAAGATTTTACCATCAGTTTACCCCTTGCCTACGGAGCAGGCATTGTGGCGTAATCCTTGTTCAGTCATATCCCTAAAGCCAGTGCAAGTGAACACTGAACAAATTTTTGAACATTAATAGAGGTGTATTTTCTTAAGACTGGTTGAACAGGCGGGGATCCAGACATTTCGAAGAGGAGGGGGGGGGCTAAAAGCCCCCATGAATATTCTCCTAGATTAACATTATGCTAATTTTCGCATATTTGTTATTGTTGGTGTCGCCAAAAAGCGGGGGCTGAGGCCGGGAAAGCCCCCCCCTTGGATCTGTGCCTG
Organism: Holothuria glaberrima; assembly: GCA_009936505.3. NCBI lineage: Eukaryota > Metazoa > Echinodermata > Holothuroidea > Aspidochirotida > Holothuriidae > Holothuria > Holothuria glaberrima. The sequence goes on from WURT03657702.1 coordinate 11,700, forward strand.
TTGAATATTAATGAATATTCAAAGCCATGTATATCTGGTTCTGTACAAATCATGCAATGCCTATACAACCAACAGTGTCAGTGTGTAGTGCTCATTCCCTGGTAGTCCTTACTGTGCAGGGTGGTGATGCGACACATAAATGATCCAACCTCTCAGGTTGTAGTCACGGCTCACAGTGTCATCGACCACTAGAGTGCACACACCCACAGGTGACTGCATGTAATAGCTATATAAAAACAATAGCATAAATAATCAGATAGTACATGGACAAATCATGGTATGGTAATGAAGTTTGCATTCAAAAGTGAACATAGTTTACTTTGAATGGGGGGGGGGACTTTGTTTGAGAAGCCATAAAGAGGGACAAAGCAAGTAGAGTCCGTTCTGCAAGGTATCCCCTGCCCCAAACCTACAACATCCTGTTTCTGTAGCAACACAACACAAACTATTGACTTTGCTACAAAATGTGACAAGCTCTGAAAGAATCACAATTACAACAACATTGTTTCTGGTGATTTTACTGCGTTATCATATAACACCTACATACTTATGATTTATTTCAACTTCTGTTAAAATTTTGTATGTGTGTGAAAGATATACAGAGCTTTGCAATGTCTCAAGAACAATGCAGTGTGACCCAACTACAAAATTATAATAAGTTGAGTCGACAGATTTTGCTACTATTCCCTGCATGTACCGCTGCCATAGTTTTGATGCTCTCAAGATATTCAAAATATTGTAATGACAACGTTACCAAGTGCAATGCTAGTGATCACAATTATATAATTATATCATGCTAAAGTTTTAATCTGAATCATCTATAGAGTATAAAAAATATTACTGTACAATATATTAAAGACAGCTATGGATTTGTTGACATTAAATGGTTTCTAATACTGTTGCTTGCTTGTTGCGTAGCTGGAATTGTAATAGTAACATAATGTCAACACATATTTTAATGTTAATCATGGAGTCTTGAAACCTAGTGTTGGTATTCAGTATATTAGTTTTTTCACAATTAAGATTGCTGCAGGGAACTGTGGGATGCAAAGAAGATAAAAACAAACCACAATCGCCATACATAGTATGCAAAATATATGTTATTTAGGACAGATTCTAAGACAATTTTTAAGGCCCAGAAGAGGATGTTCTTGTTGTTTAAGACACAAAACCACACGTAAGAACACATCTTACACTCCTGGCTGATCTAAAAAGGGATGATTTGAGTATATTGTAAACTAAACACAGTTTCTTGGCAGGTATTGTAGTTACAGCAGTGTGTTTGCTAATCCCCAGTTTTTCACACTCTGCTCTGCTCATGCTTAATCAAGATTGCGAGAAAGACTTATTGGTATTGGTCTTCTCATTTTTGTCCTGTCTTGGTTTAATGGAAATCTACTTAAAATTGATTCTGATACTATCCTCGTGGATATTTTTGTGAAAGTGTTTACCATTGCATATCTGACTATAAGATGTTAATATTAACATGAGAAATGCTTACCTCATGTAGTAATGAACACTAACAACACTTAAGGCTGGTGTACACTTTCAAATTTTCATGCACTATTAAGCTATAAGAACCATGTTTGGTCATCCCTTGCTCTTCTGGGCCAATCACAGACATAGCTCTGAGTTGAGCAGTGTTCAACTTTCATATCTTTACACGGCTACATTGTAGTATGAATCGGCCGTAAATGGTTGTGCACAACAGCCTATTGTCTTCTGTATTCTAATTACTCAAATATTGGTACTTAACAGGTATCAGCCAATATTGAGAACTGAAATGCATCGATTATGTCAATGAGTTGTAACATTGTTTATACAACACTATACAATACAAAGACTGCACCATTTCAGCATATCAACACCATTGCAATATTAAAAGAATCCATCATGTTAGCACCAATCTAGATCCTGCCTGACATTTTGAATCGACATAAATTGAACAATGGCTTTAGTAGTAGTTCATTTCAGTACTATCAGTCGCTAAGCTTTCGAGTAATTTGTGGCACTTTTTGGTAGTTTTGGATAAACTGAAATGACCTTGGAAGTAGTGCATCATTTTATTGTTCTGTTGTTCTTATGAAGCTTTTGTGTAAAGTAATTAAGTGATCTGAACTTTTGAAACATACATCTTTGAAAATTACATGCAAATTATGGTTGCTTTAGAAAAGCATGGTTGCTCTAGAAAATATACTAGCAACTATTGACTTGATTCAGGTAAAACACTGCAATAGAAATCTTTGTGGAATTAGCTGCTTGCTGATTTACATATGTTGAATTAGAAAGCTGAAAATATCAACAGGGTAATGCAACAAACCTTGAACAGTAAAATTTTTGGTCCAAAAATTGTAAACACTAGGCTTCTTGGGCATGAAAATAGTTTCATATGGACTCCTAGAACAAAGTATTTAATTACTAAGAACTGTGATTGGTAATACAATTGGTTGGAGTCAAACAGAGGTAGGGGTACAGCTAGCTAAGGTTTCATTTAAAATGTTCTTTCTAGTAGCAGTGTGTTCCCACAAGTCTTTTTTGTTCATTGCATAGTAATATTGTCAAATCCAAGCTGTGAGGTGAGGAATCTTCCAATAGTGAGGGCGCTATATACATTTACCAGCAAATTCTTCAACACTTTGGTGTAGTATACAACATAATGGAGAGGTACTTCAAGAGGTCTCAAGAATATTGATAGTGAGATAAAATTAGAATCAAAAGAGCCATCTGCTAAAGGGAACCTGTAAAAAGACAAAAATTATGAGAATATCTAGAAAGTTGGAAAATAAAGCCATTGATCTGAAGGTTGGTGAAGCTCAAGTCCAAAGTCATTATATTTGTAACCAGCATCTAGAAACCAAACAGAATAAATGTTGCTTCATGAGGGGCCCTGTGTGATCAAATTCTGAAACATTGTCAACCCAATATCTCCATATAGGAAACATGGAAACTCTTCATACTTCCCATGTAGATGGATTTTATGAGGAAGGGCCCTCTTGTTTTTTGGTCGGCTTAAAGGTTATCTTTGGTCACCAGGGGTCAGAATCTGAAATTTGTTAACTCCATATCTCATGGTGGAGGGCATGGGTACTCTACATACCATGTAGATGCATTTCATCAAGAGGAAAAACTACCTTGCTTTTGGAGGAGGTCAAAGGTCATCAGAGGTCAAACTCTGAAATCCTTGTTATCACTATATCTCAAGGATGGAAGCATGGATGCTCTTCATACTTTGCTATGTAGATGCTGTACACCAAGAGAGGCTGCATTGCTTTTGGTGGAGGTAGTCTAGCATCACCAGAGGTCAAACTCTGAAAAACTTGTTTTCATGACATCAGCTGATAGGAAGCATGTGTACTCTTCATTCTTATCATGTAGATGCATTTTATCAAGAGGAAGGACCCTACTGTTTTTGGTGAAATTAAGCATGCATACTTATCATACTATAAGCCATATAGATGCATTATATTGAGTATAAGTGCCCAACTGTAAGTAGAGGTCAAAGGTCATCTGAGGTCAGTCAATGTCAATATCTGAAGAACTTGTGTAACATGACTCAATTGTGTATGTGATGTTTAGTTACCATCTTTATTGCGAAAATATTGCTGATGTTTTTGTATTCACTGAAAGGTCATTTTAGGTCATGGAGATCAAGTCAGAAAACCTTGTTAGCATGACATCTCAAGGTAAATATCAAATCACTTTCTCATACGGGGGGGGGGGGGGAGATACATCACATTGATCTAGAATATTAACATTGTAGAGCCTTTGTAATTGTGAATGAAGCTTAAGTCTTCAGAAATAGATAATTCATGATCCAAACCTCATTGCATTTTTGCATTCTGGGTTATCTTTTCCAAGATAGTGATTTACAGGATGTTGTGTAACACAAGAAGAGTATGAATTACAGAAAAGATACCATTATTTGTAATAACTGTACATATTAACCTTTATTCCTCTGCATAAATTATTACCACGATTATTACCCACTTTTCTACAATGGTATATCCCAACAGGGATATTTTGGATCTGTTCAATACAGCTCTTCTCTGATTGGTCTGCTTTGAAAACCTGGTCTTATCATCAACCTTGTGTGTTATGTCTGTGTGCAGTTCCTGTTAACCGATTTTTTTGTGGTACTGCCAACAAAGTATGTTATCTTAGAACAGAGTTTTAAAAGTGATACACTTGTAGTTATCATCACATGTACAGCTTATGACAAGAAATTTATCAATGAATAAACTAAAACTTGAATAAAATATCCACAATTTGTACTTTCTTTTGTTAGATATTTTGGCTTGTTTTAAAAGTGACATCTCCTTTGTTTTCATCAAGATGATTACTCATGACATATTCAAAAGATTGTTGCAATTCACGAGCAGATGCAGGTATATTTCACAAGGGCTCCTCAGGAGCAGTTCAAGACAGCACCACCATTTG
>WURT03657713.1:0-18463 GCA_009936505.3 Holothuria glaberrima
GGAGTCAAATTCCTCCCTCACCTCCTCAGAACCACAGGCATTCGTAGTGTTATATACATATACGCTATCTATCTATCTATCTATCTATCTATCTATCCATCCATCCATCCATCCATCCATCCATCCGTCCGTCCGTCCGTCCGTCCGTCCGTCCGTCCGTCCGTCCGTCCGTCCGTCCGTCCGTCCGTCCGTCTGTCTATCTATCTATCTATCTATCTATCTATCTATATATATATATATACACATATAAAAGAAGGTAGGACACATCTTAGGACGAAACTTAAATCTTGGACTATTTTACAATCTTACGCTCACTGTGAACCTCGCTGATTTCTTTCAATCACGTCGTTTGATGTAAAAACAGATCCAACTTCTCTTCGGACATAATCCGTGACATGAAATCTTTTCTGACGAAAATTATTTGTGAAAAAATGGCACACTCGTGAGTTCGTGCCCACCACATTTCAAAGAGGCGGATGACGTATGATTGTAGCCTGCGCAGCTATCTCTGCAGTCTCGTAGCCGAAAATACGCGGCGCAATGTAAAGCGAAGCAAAAGAACGTACATTCGCTCTGTAGATAGGTACGTGTATCTCCTCATTCACCAGTGCGAATCCTATGCTGAATCATGGCAAATCCTGTGCTGAATCCTGTGCTAGCTTCAGACTGGTCCTTGACTGAGGAGCTACTCGTATCTCTGTGAAATGTGGTGGGAATGAACTCACGAGTGGGCCATCTTTTTACGAAAAATTTTAGTTAGAAATGATGTCGTGTCCCGAATTATGTCCGAAGAGAAGGTGGATCTTCTTTTACATCAAACGACGTGATTGAAAGAAATCAGCGAGGTTCACAGTGAGCGTAAGAGTGTAAAACAGTCCAAGTTTCAAGTTTCGTCCTAAGACGTGTCCTACCTTCTTATATGTATATATATATATATATACATATATATATTTATGTATATATATATATGGATAATGTATATATATATGTATATAAATATAACACTACGAATGCCTGTGCTCAGAACTATGCAAGAAGCAGGCAGATTGGGCAGGCCTCGGTCGAAGCTTACATCTGCATTGCATGCAACGATACAAAATAGATCATTGGTAAATGAATTGTTTGGGTTTTTCTTAAACACAGTACAACGTATGCATAAACATATATAATATTGGCATTTTGTGTACATTGCTGCATACAACAATGAAGCAACACTACAGGAGTATTGGTACGACGGTAGTATGTTCATTGTTTTACATGTACTATGGCTTACTCAATAGAAGTTCTTTACTGACGCCACAAATACATGTGACAACAGTGGAGTCCGCCATACTGGACGTCAAACACATCGCGCGCAGCATATACTCTGTATACAAATATATAGTTCCAAGGTTTTTAAAGAATGTTTCCTTAATGATGATGAACGTCATGTTACATAATAGTCAAGAAAAATCGTAGGCCCTACAGTTTTATTATCGATTTCCAACAGATAACGTAGAGCAAGATTGGTTAGGCCTACTTGAATTCTTCGGAAGAAATATTGAACTCGGGAGTTTGTACACTAGTTTGCGCAGTGCTCACTTCATATCCAGTGAGCGACTAAAGATATAACGAGATTATATTTTTATACGGTGATTGTAATATGCATTTAAGCCTAACACTACAAGGAGGCTTACATTTACACGAACGTACAATCGTCTCCTGAAAGTTTAATGGAGAAAATGTCTTTGAAAAGAAGAAACAAAACATTCTACACTGTGACTGATACTATGTGTACACAGTGTAGTTATTGCGCGTGCACGAAATTTTTCGTCCAAAATGGCGGAACAAGTAAAACCGGGCCCACTATGACGTCACGTGAAGAACCTTTATACTGCATAACATGTCATGATCATGATGTTCACAACGCTACAAATTACACTCATGATAAAACGCACAGAATATTGTATCCTTCCTAACAGCTAATTGACATACAATGGCAAATTATATATCTTTCATCTAATTTTAAAATAAGTCTTCAACTTTATTTTACAAGAAAGTAAAAAAGAAAATATTAACACTCACCTGTACACATACATCCCACAGTAGAAGCCGCCATCTTGGAAGTGAGCTCTCTATAAGGCAGCCATACCTGAAATAGGCTTATGAAGTTTGTTTGCTGAATTTAATTTCACGATGCTACAAAATCACTTTTAAGAGTCCATAATTTTTAACTATTTGTACAAGAGGGTCTCCATGCCCCCCTGACTAAGCTATTTAAGGACACAGTCATCACTGCCTGCTCTATTTTGCCGAAATTGCGCACTGCATTCATCAGTTTGCTTGCTTGTGTAATTTTCGTGAGTCCAGATGCCAAAAATGACGTTTACCACGTATAAACCCATCTTTTACTCAAAATTGTCCTTGGTGATGCTTTATAATAATGCAAGGTGCCTAATTTCCACGTATTTTGCTTTGATTGGCAGATGCTAGGAAACGCACCTCACATTGTATTCTGGTCATTTCGAAGGATACATAATAATCACTGTAAGGTTGGGCGATATGAATAAAAACCCCATATCGATGTATCGCGGTAATATCACCATTTTTCGCTATATATCGATATTTCGCCAAAATGGATGAACCTGTTGTAGAAAAGGCTAAATGTGCCTAAAATATGCCTAAAGAAAATTTGCACCTAATTTTCAAAATAAGAACGAAATCGATGAATGAATACTGAAATTGTAAAGACTGTACCATCTTCTAAATTTAAATTATCGTAATTTCAGTCCCCAAAATGTCGAAGCTGCCCTTTTCATCTATCGAACAAGCTATCATTTTTTATATCGTCATATCGTGATAAGGAGCATTTCATATCGCATATCGCGATATGGACTTCTAGTGACGATATATCGTTATATATCGCATATCGCTCAACCCTAAATCACTGTTTGCCTTTTCGAAATGCGAATGGTCGCAGTGAGTAGTAAATGCACTATGCCGTAAGAAATAATTTTGGTGTACTGTACTTACCTTGATTAACATATGATAGGAAATCGCGTCTGACCTGTCAATTTCAAAAATTTCATGGAAAGCCTCTCCAAATAGCCTACCACCACCACCTTCGCTGAGTCTCCTAGTCCGCGCTCACAATTTCGAGCTCCCGTCTCAAAAAGTAACCCCTCCAAATGCTTCCGTAAAATCCTGGATCTGCTCCTAGCTATTTCTCGTGAATGGGGAGTTCGACGACAGCCCTGCCTCTCTAGTTGACCCTGACCTTTTCAAAAGTTTGAAAAATCACTTACTAAGAATGACATCAGTCAACATTGACTCCACTTCATCCAAGGGACCTACGATTCATTGTTCCAGGTACTTACGTGACTAAGGCGTCAAATTGCAAGCCATGATGCGCAATTCAATCAATAATGTTCACATGTTTACCCCAAAGTCATTTTACAAAGATAAAGAATAGCTTTATAAAAAGATGAAAATAAAACTTACCCGAACCAGTGTCTGTTAAGTAAACAAGTTACATGCACAGTAGACAGTCATATTACGAGCAAAATTCGCAAGTGAAAACACAAAATATACGCTTGGTGGCGTTAAACTGAGTAACATAATAAAAATGAAAAGTCCCATGTTAGGTTAGTTAGTTAGTTAGATGAGCCGGCCACGGCCTTTTTTCCAGTTGTGGCTCACTGGCTTGTTTTCCCTTACTCCATTGCTTATGCTGAGCATCACGCACAACGGCAGAAGGTTCTTTTTTTAAAGTCTTTGGTATGACTCGACCTGGGAATCGAACCCGGGCCTTCCGCGTGAGAGGCGGATGCTCTACCACTAGACCAAACGCGCATGTTAGGAGATAAGAGTATTACTACATTACAACCTACATTAGGCCAATTAAAGGATGTGGGTATGTTACAGAATTCTTTGTAAGATAACACATTATTGTTAAATGTTTTCATGATGTAATGCTATGCCTCTTGAAGCAGGGATGAAATCTTCTCCTCGGATTGAGCAGCAATGCTTTTTTTACTTTTTTTTCAGTCTGTTGTTTTCACCTTGAGTATAATAGATATATGGGCTTCCAATGGGGAATTTAAAGTTTGTAAAATCCCCGCATTCACATACTGATTACATGGGTTTATGGAGGGGAAATTGGTTGTAAAGTTTAAAGAAAAACAAAAAAGAGTTGATTGAAGGGAGAAAGCAGTCTCCCCAAGTTTATTTTTAAAATCTGCTAAATTATACAAGTCTCCCCTGATTTCGCTCACACGTGTCTCTCATTATGTTTCTGTATAAAAAACATTGAATACTGGGGTAAACCAAAGAGTTAATCTGCATGAAATTGACAAATAAGTAAAAAAAAAATATTGTCACGTGATTGATAGGAGCCGTTCCTGAATTAGTATGATGGAGTACAATAATTTAAATGGGAGCGGCGTAACTGGGTTTTCCCTTTAATGTGAGGTTGTAATGAGACGTGTCCTTGTTTCCAGTTCACTGGGGTTGAAACTGAAAATACGACAGCTTCATCTCCTAATATCTCGAAAATCGCACATCAAATTTCAATGCAAACTTCATCAGAATGCTCAGATTACTTACCCCTCTTGCATAACAAAACTTGATTCAAGCCTAAACTTTTCTTTTTATGTAAACAAATATCCCAGCTGAACCTAACTTTTAGCAAATTCCGTAGGAATGACAGTATTTATAGTAAGTATCTGGTAAATCACAGTGTTACAACTGCCGGTTTGTTTCAGGATGCAGTTGTAGCCAAGACAAGTTAACTTCAAAGCGTAATGACTATGCCATTTGGGCTAAAGAACTCTCCGCAGCATAACATTTAGAACTCAGGCAAAATAAAGGTATCATTTAACATTATAATGATAGTAATGTTTAATTATGAACGTCAGATATTTATGTGTATTTCTCTGTTTTTATGAAAGAAACAAGCATTATCCTTACAGGCTAACTGTTAGAGTGAAATCAATGTGGGCCGGATTTCGGAAAGTTCTAAAAGGTTGGCCCTAGAAACGACAAGGCCAAAATAACAATACGCAGATTTCAGGGTTTTATTTGCGTGAACTTTAATCTGGGTCTCGCATATGGAACATTATTAATATAAATAGGCCTACATACAAAATAAATCAAATCGTCTGTTCGTGAGAATATCTACTTTATCTGTGGTTTGCGAGTTATGTCCTCGGGGTGGTAAATATAGCCCTTGGGTAATGGTGGCATATAAGTACCCGCGAGCAATACCCCGGTTGCTCCGCGAATTAATTGATCACAACCCCGTCAAGTTAGTTTGGTTTGTAAATATCACCTAGACGAGCAAGGTAAATGTGTGAAGAAGCCAGGAAATGGGTTGTGGCTGTGATAACGAGCCGAAACCGCCCTCGTGATAACCCCGTGAGAGTACACAGAATTACAACACATTACTAGTATCACTTATAATCCTGCCTTTCTTAAAAGGAAATAACAAACTCACCAGGATTTCTCTATGATAAACCATCATGAAAATTCATTCGTTATACGACAATGGGGTCTTGGAACTATTTTGCATTAAAAACAAACAAACAAACAAACGAATGCTCCCAGCAACGAAAACACTGCTACTCTCAATAGCCTTTATCTTACAGCTCATTTCATCGGAGAGCTAAAATAACACATCCTCAATAGGTCTATACTTTTCGTCTACACTAAGTTTTTACGTCCCAGACATCCCACGGCTTTTGCATGCCTATTTTGCTTGCCTATTTCTCATACCCCTTACACATCTTTCGCTTTTCTAAAGTTTTGTTAGCACTTACTATACGACTTAAATTGTTTCTTTCTAATCGCACATTTTCTCAAAGTTACATAATCACCCTGACACTGAAGTCTAACTACAATCTCAACGTTCATGTCGGTTCACTGGCCCTGACTATCGGAAAATATTTAAAACCAATATTTTGACATTTACCCTAGAAATAATAATACATAAAACTTACGAATATCGGGAGTGAGATTCTCGATAGTGATTGGACCTTCAAAGTTGAGGTAATAGGGGATAAGTGCCCAGAGTTGCCATACTATTAAACATATACAATTTGTTTTTTAGATTATCGACCTCTGCGACGATAACCTACCAGCAAAATCGACCTCAGCTGAATAATTTGTTGAAACAGTGGACATATTACTCTCAATGACACAACAATATATTTGCCCTCTGCGGCAATGATAGGGCGACATGTAGATAGTTCCTCGACTCTGATCCATCCCCTTTTCAAGGTATTCGGCAACTGCCCACTTTTCGTGGGATACGCATTGCCTCAACAACCCAATAGGGGCTTAATATTTCCCTAGTTTGCATAACCATAGTCGGTTATACGGCCTCTGTGAACTAGCCCTGCTCTCTCTAGTCTAAAAGAACAAATTAATAGAGGGCAGCAACCACGGATTTACTTCAACTCTCTGTTTGACAGTGACTTTCCCAAATTCTGGAAATACTTTATCCAAATTGACAAATCCTAACACACTTTAGCATAAGAAAATAGAATCCTGTACTGAAAACAATTTACCGATTTTCAAAGCATTTCCACTTGTGTTCGAGTGCACCACAGGTAATTTAAATGACCGTAAAATCTGCTTTATGATTTTTCTTTTTGTTGGCGCATTTAGGTAGTTTACACCTTACATATCATGGGCAAAATATGAATAGACAGTGAGTATTTTGGGGCCATGTATGTACTACCTAGAAGTACTTCCGCTTTGGGGACAATGCTTACATATAGACCTACAGAAAAGTACATGGTCCATGAGTTTACCCATTTGTCAAAATGAAGCTCAGCTTTCCATTTATTGGCGCTCTGTTTTGGTGATCCCTGCATAAGAAGTCAGAGAAATGAGCCTACATGCCACATATCTCCAATTAATTCTAAAGCCGTCATTAAGAACAAAAGATTATTCTGAAACACTGCAAAGCTTTTAGATGTTTCAAGGAAAATTTACATAAAGTATAAAAGTTTGACATAAGTTAGTCGATTCACTTCAGTTACTAAAATCCTCGAATGTGTAGACAGAATGATTGATTTTGCTTTTAATCAATAAATGTTGAAAGCTAGGTCACTCCGTTTACTGAGTCAACTTCAATAAGTCACTATAACAGATGTTTTAGAAGGTCAATAAATGTGGCAGGTTTTCCCAAATTACCTTGTAATTTGTGAAGGTTGAAAAAAAAAACAGTTGCAAATAAACCTAGTGAAAAGAAACAAAATATAAAGTGAACTGTTTACTATTTATTGCTAGAGCGTCACAGCTGTTGGAGATAGGTATTAAAGGAAAGGCGTCCATACACATTTTAAGGAATATCTCAGTGTTTATCGAGATTATGGGCACACACAACATATCACATCGTGTCTTAGACAGTAGAACTTCTATTTTCACACCTTTACTTTGAATTATATCCTCTTGCAAAGCCATTGGATTTTTCGGGCTGAGTCCCAAGCAAAATGTGCCGACAGTTTCTCTTCAAATTTAAATGCACTCTATCCTCGTTTAAAGGATGTCGCTGAAGCCATATTTAAAATTTCACTTCCTTTCATTCCAGTACGTTCCCTTTCTTTCAACATTGCTACGTTTTCATAGAGCATATGTTTACTTGCCCCCAAACTACTGAATTTGTTTCCTAATTCATCAAGGACACACAATATTGTCTTAAGTCATTTTTTAGTGTTTGTATTTGTTTTAAGTCAATTCCTTTGTCAAAAGCATTTAAATTGACGTTAAGCACTTTGAAAAGGCACCGTGCACCTCTCACAATACTTTTTTCTTTTCATAAGTATTTTTCATTTAACTTTACAACTAACTATATCACCACATATACATGCCCGCATTTTTCTGTAGGTGGCAACAGGCTAATCAGAGCGCCACCAACAGTTGGCTTTGAGGTAACCAATAAAAGGAAATGCTCAAAATGCTCAAAATGCTTTCCAGAATGCCACAAACGGCACTTTTGTTGCAAAAGATTTCAAGTTCTACGTAATTGAAATTTCTTTTGAAAATTTGGGGGGGGGGGTGGGGACTGCCCCAGCTATGTATGGTCATGCACGTAGAGTAAAATGAATGTTGTGCGAATGTTTAATTAACTTTATCTTCGTATCCGTTTATTAAACCTGTTTAACGTTCCTCGTTTATATTGCTATGAAATTCAGAATGGCCGTCATTAAGAGTTTGCATGTCCACATCTCTCAGACCTCTCATTTATACCCGTTTAAGAGGTTGAAGCATTTCTTTCTTACACGATAAAAATTGTAATCTTTGTTTTTAACGTTCTCAAAATTACAACATATAGCTTTCACTAGCACCAAACATTAAGCCGCAACTTTTTCAAAAGTTATATCATAAACCTCGGACCGACCTTGAAAATGCTTTAAATTTCAGCTACCAATCTCGAGGCATGTCACATTTTTCCTGACTCAACGGGGAAAACTTGGCCAGTAATTTATTTTCCATTCCAGAGCAAATGTCAAAAAATCGTCATCGTAAAGTTTCACTTTTCTCACCATCACTGTTTTCGACTTCATTTTCCACTGTCCTATGATCACCAGCCACTAAAGTACAAGATGAAGAACCTCGCATTTCTAATATGTCTTGGGTGGCCGTGTGTTTTAGTGAGTTACCTTACTTTATTGTTAAAATTTGTGTGACCTTTTGCTTGACCTTTTCTACTATTCAACCACACTGTAAAAAATGTGCGTACCTGCACAGAAGAAAAAATAAAGAACAACAAAAGAAAACGGAAAAGTGCTTTCAATTAGTTTCAAAATTTGACAGCACTTTATCCGTTTTCCTTAATTTGTACTACTATATATTTTTTCTGTTAATGTACAGACATATTAGACATTTTTAGAATGCAGGGAGCTAAGAGTAGCAGCTTCCTGATTGGACTAACGATGTACGTCACAACTGACATAAATTGACTGCTACATTTGACAATAAAGTATCCACCTAAAATTACATCATAAACTTAGTTTTGGCCTCCCTTTTCATTTGACTGAAGCTCCTTTTTTCGAAATCACATATTAGCAATTAAAACCCGTAGAAAATAATGCAGTAATTGGTATGTGCGAATAACCAGAGTTGTTATTTGGAAGTAGGTTTAACGGAAAGTTTAATTTATGCTAATCCTGTAAGACCCACTAAATTCTGACGAGATTATCAGTTAAAAGGTTCTTATTCCGTTTATTAGTATTTATTTCTTTTATACGTTGGTTTCAATTTGATATTGATATGTAAGCAACATCATTCAGATCTAGTAATCCTATCACAATTGGCTTTCCCAGAACAATGCTTTGATGACTACACTCTAAAAAAATGTTGTGTAGAATTTACACATTGATGTGTGACTATTCCACCTATCAACAAATGTGTAGAAATTACACATGCTTGTGTAATAAATTTACACAACATGTGTAGTTTATATACATGTTGTGTTAATTTATTTCACAAACATGTGTAATTTTTACACATTTGTTGATAGGTGGAATAGTCACACAGCAATGTGTAAATTCTACACATTTTTTAGAGTGTAGGTTTTCACTGCCAACAATTAAGGGGCAGTGGCTTCAAAACTTGAAGCTACTTTTTCATTGAAATAAATCAATGAGGTCTGCCCAGAGGCAGAAGACGAATTTTTGTCACAACAATTAGGAAACTTTCCGGAAGTTTCCAGAATTGACCTGGTATACAATCATGCGCACATTGTTACAGAAACTTTTATTGTTATACTCTCGTCTGCTTCATCGAGCGTCCAAAGATGCAATATTTTTTAATTTTAAAGCGACTGGCAATGCTATGGCAGTAGCGACAAACCCCCAGTCTTACCGTACATGTAGCAGACGACAAATCCCTTTTGTATGGATAACGTAATCCAGTGTAAGTCTTATAGAAATGCCAAGAAAGATACAATTGACAGATTACTGTGTGACCTTGGCGGTGCAAACCTCACTTCAAAGCAATGTATCTCCTTCCAAATAACAACTCCCTGGAATAACATAGACAGAAATACCAATATAATATTAATAAACAAACTTTTGCAACGTGCATAGCGTTTGGCCCAAGGGTCCTCAAGTTTCTACAGCCGGGCCCACTTTTACGTAAGTTTTTGTTTAGCATCTACTACACAGCAACCGTAATTGCCAAAACATTATGAAGTATTTGATCCAAATGTTTGGCTCCTTCAATCTCCTGCGGGCCATTGTTGTGCTTCTGGTTGGCCTCCGCTGGAAGTTAGTATTAGAGACGAACCAGATCATGTTCTTAAACTTAAGTTAGTGACCTCAAATTTTTTTTGAAAACATACGTAAAGGTTATTCTTTCCAAATGGTATTTTATGATCTTTCCCAAACCCTTCCTTTTTTTTTAAAGAATTGGCATTATTGAAATTTTAAGCAAATTAAAAACTTCAAAGGCATTAACAACAAAAGTTAGATTGTAAATATTCCGTTTTCCTTATCGACTTTAAGGAAGGAACTCTTTGCTTGTAATATTAATGTATTTGAATATAATGAAATCAAACATATTCTTTGTGTTTACTTCGTCATATTCCATGGATAGGTACCATTTCGCTTAACTAAAATACAAAGATAAGCCAGGCTTATTATTAACACGTTTGTAGAGTAGAATTAAATGATATTCTTTACCAGCTGTGCTTTCGGCGTTGAAGCTGATGAAGGATACAACACATTTCATGTCCAATCGGCAAAGGTACAGATAAACTTACTCGTCTACAAGGAAGTGGTGTGGTAGTTCCTCTTTCTACAGAAAGATTTGCAGCAGGATCATGGAAAAATTTAAACTAACCATTGGCCTAGCTAATTCACTTATATGTATCTCGCCCACTGAAAACATATTTCGCCTACAGGAAGCTATCTCTCTCCCCTTCGGTACCTTGTCTGGCTAAGGGCCTAAAAACCCGAGAGGGGAAAATCTCGTTTTCCGAAGTATCTTAAAATAAGAAGTATCTTAAAAAAAATAGTACGTCTATTTGAGTATGAAGGACACTTATAAAGAAGGCTAGAGGACAAGTAAACAAGTTTCATGGCTTTAAATATAGTTTTCAGCGCAATAAAGCCATAAGTGCGAGAATTCATAATAAAACAAAAAAGTTAATAAATGTATTTCCAGTCGCCTTCCAGTTGCCTTCTCCCTACAGTCTGACAATCCGAACGTAACTTTTGCTTCAATCCTTTGTAAATCCTATAATGCTTATCAGACTGGATTCACATACTTTAAAATCACGAAGATTAAGTGTAAACAATTACAAGGGACATTTTTTGTCATTGTCAAAGCTTTCCCCTGAAAAGTTATATATTTATTATTGATCTGGTACACTTGAGGAGTTTACAAAGATACTTTAAGTGATCTCTTTACGATATGAATTTGTTAAACATAACTGGACTGTACTGTTTAGCCGTCTCTTGCGAATGGTACGATATACGTACAGCGTTTGGGCCTAGTTTAGTCATAGTTCAATACCGTTAAATGTTGCCAATTAGATTATTAATTAAATTATATAATTTTATCAGGTTTTCCAAAATTACTTTTTGCAAAATACCCATACAGGGGATTAGCAGGAGTTCCATATTAGACGCAGTCAAGACCTTTGGGAGATTGGTTATGAAAATTCCAAGACGTAAATCCCTTTGACATAAAATACGTCGGAGTCAAGTCTGAGGTAGCGTTAGATGAGGTTTTACGGCTCAGTTTCTCTCACCAATTGGTTTAAGTCGGTCCGGCCACGGCCCTTTTTCCAGTTGTGGCTCACTGGCTTGTTTTCAAGTCTGGGAAGAGGAGTTAGTGGAAATTTGAGCTTTCAGGGTTTGGTGAAAATTGAACTTCTTTTGACCTTAGGTATTCAACTGAACTTTTTTACTATAAGGTGTTAAATGCGCAAGAAGGCTTTTTACTAAACCCCGCCGTACTATCTTCTAAGTGCAGTTAATCATTATACCCCAATCCCACCATTTTGTCGTCTTAGTGGGGTTTATCAAAATACGCCGCCACACAGGGTAGTTGCAAACGCAATGTGCCCTGAAATGCATTTGCATGGGAGATGTTTGTGCAATTGTGTCTTCGAGCTTACTACTAAACCTCAACCCTGCACTGCAGCTATGAATTAAATATACTCTAAAAATGTGTAGAATTTACACATTTCTGTGTGACTATTCCACCTATCAACAAATGTGTAAAAATTACACGTTTGTAAAATGAATTTACACAACATGTGTATAAATTACACATTTTGTGTAAATTTATTACACAAACATGTGTAATTTCTACACATTTGTTAATAGGTGAACCAGTCACACAGCAATGTGTAAATTCTACTTAACATTTTTTAGAGTGTATATTCTTTAAATTCTTAATTCGATCGAGAAAACAGGTGGCTCGAATATTTTGGCTTTTAATTTTTGTTTCATACCATCTTCAGGTCTTGGTTTCGATCTGTGGTTGCCCGCAAGTACAATCAGTCTAGTTTTTAAATCGGATTTGGAATGTCTTAAAAGTTCTAAATGGAAGAAGTCTTTAAACTCAACCAATGGGTAGCATAAGACAAAACCATAATGTAAATTTTCACTCATATGCTGATGACACTCAGCTCTATGTATCATTCAATCCTACCATATCTGGTGAGGCAGAATTGGCCTTGCATAAATTGCAAGACTGTATTTCTGACATAATGTTGTGGATGAATTCAAATAAGCTTAAATTAGATAATGACAAAACTGAGTTTTTTATAGCTGGTACAAAACAAAGTCTCCAAAAGCTCCCTTCACTACATTTGGAAGTTGGAGTCTGTCATGTCAACCCCTCCAGTGAGATTCGTAATCTAGGAATTATTTTTGATTCAAACTTTAAAATGACAAAGCAGGTTAACAGCCTTGTCTCATCTTGTAATTATCATCTCAGAAATTTAATTCGTATTGGCCGGTATCTTGATAAAAAGACTGGTCATTCTGTTGATCGTGCTTTTCTCCTTTCACGTTTTGACTACGGAAATTCCCTTTTATATGGTGCTTCATCAAATGACCTAAATCGCCTTCAATCATTGCAAAATCGTTGGGCTAAATTTGTTTTCTCTGCAGCTAGATTAGATAGCCCAAAACCACTCCTACGTGCTCTTCACTGATCACCTATTCGCGAAAGAATCCATTTTAAATTTTGTTTATATGTTTACAAATGTGAATAATTTGGCTCCGGATTATCTCTCTAATATGCTTCATAGGGAACCTCACCTTTATTTGGTCCTGTTAACAGGTCTGCAATGGATAAGACCCTACTCCTCATACCTTCTTCCAAGAAGCGAGTAGGTGAGGGTGCCTTTTCCATTGCAGGTCCTATGTTATGGAAATCTCTTCCCTCTCACATACGCAACTCGAAATCTGTTGCATTGTTCAAAAAACAAGTTGAGACTTACCTATCTAATTGACTCTTATTTTGTTGGTATTATTTTTCTTGTTTTCTTAAGTTCATTTATCATACGCAAACCCATATGCATTTTAACTTATTACTTCAAGAATTATATTATTTGTTTGTCTTACACTTAGGACGAAGAGTTATCAGGCAAGACATTTACAAACCTGAAAGGTACGAATGGATCTTTCCCGAACGTTACCAAGATAACTTTTACATTGACTTCGCAGTACAATTTGGATAAGATGCAAACTTAGTTTTCTCTGCATCTATTGATAATGGTGATGTATGAAATACGTAAGACATCTCACCCTTTTCTTTTGGGTTGAGCGGGTTTGTAGCTAGGATGTTCATTCTGGAGCAACGCCCCTCTCCCCCAACTAAAAGTTTGATCGATTTTTTTTCAAATCCATGATATAATTAGAAGCGCTATGAAAGATTTATACAAATATAAAAATGCCCCCCTCCCCATAGTTGATAAGTTGACCATAGGCCTTATAAGGCTTACTCGCATTCTTAAAATATTGGCTTTATTAACATATTAACACACTCCAGCGAATTTTCCTTTACAAAGGATACAATTAAACGACACAATATAAAACAGAGTAATTAAATACTCTCCGCCTGTAGATTAGTGTCTCTGTTCGTGTACATTGATGTCAAACTGTCTGAGAAAGTACTCAACTAGCTTGCTGCTTTCTTATACGCCAGTTGGTGTATTCTCCAACGGTACCGTCCAAAAAAATGCAATTACCATTATCTGATTGAGTGGTCCTTAGGATGGCACCAGGATTTGTTCGACATGGTAGCATTTTCAGTGGGTGGGGGGGGGGGCGATTAAAATTGGTCGCTAGAATAATCCAGAAAACGGTACGTGTAAGGTCACTACAACATTTAATTGATTCATGACAGGATAATTAACCCTAACCATATTCCCTCCGGAAAAATTCGTTGCAAAGACTTCTTCTATTCGAACAATTTCCTCCTGGTTAATTCCAAACATGGCACTCACACACCTTCCCGCACGGAAGAATTTGGAATTTCAACAGTGAAAATTGTCCAGACCAGAAATGTTTTGGTGTAGTAGTTTTAGCCGTCCAGGGCTCTGTTTTACAAAGGGTTAAGATCGATCTTAAGTTTGATTTCAATAGGACGATTGTATGACAGATCATACTTAAGATCAATCGTAACTCTTTATGAAACAGGGCCTAGGAGGGGAATCGACCAAGTGCAAATAACCCTATTAAAGTAACTGTCTCGATGGACACAAGGTAAAGCATAAGGTAAGATTGACTTTAGGTAGTTTTGTTTGCCTCTTGGATTTCACAGAATTCAGCCTGAATTACCTCTTATTAAAAGAAGGTGAGAAATCAAATCAAATAGAAAAGTCACAATGATGATGATTGTTTATAGAAATTATGTATTGTAGTTTCAGACTTGATAACTGCCATCTCAGAGGACATCTTGCACTGCTGGGTGTACAAAAATGAATGTATGCCACTGAGGTAGCAAGTGGGTGGACTAGGTGGACAATGTCAAGGGGCCCGATGGTTCAGGGGTACCCAACCAAATGCACAAACAAATTCTCAAAAATTATAAATAATTCTGCCTACGTCTAACCACTCAGTACAGACCCGAAAAGAAAAGCAAAGCTGTCAACAACTGCAGACTCTGCTTTTGAAGAACCAGGCAAGAGTGTAAGGTATCGGAGAAAGAAACAAAGAACCCCCTTACGTCGGAACAAGGAGAAGGATCCAGCTGATGAAGTTGACACTCTTGAAATTCTCCACGAGAAGTAAGTCAATCTCTGTTGTTTAGTTTGTCATTTCATTTTTTAAAGCCACTCTCTATGCATTGGACATGGGTATACCCATGGAATGATCCACCCTGGTCAGAATCATCATATGATTCTTTCTTAATAGTTTTTCCTTGACTTTCTATAGCAAAATGAAACCACTTTACAATGCTTTATTTGATTGTTTGAGGTCATGCACTGGGCATGGATGTAAACATGGAATGATCCGTTCAAGTAAAATTCATCATGTGATATTTTCCTATAGTTTTCTTCTCGACTTCTTTAGCCAGAGGAAACCACTTTACAATTCTTTAATTATAAATTGTATTTTACCTTTATGGGGATTTTTACCAAATTCTCATTCTACACTTTAAGTGGCATTTCAATATTTGCTATTCATCTCATTTCAAATGCTCCATTTTACGCTTAAACGAAGCTCCTTTTAATCATCGTAACAGTCGTGGCGCCGGAATTTTCCCGATAGGGTTGCCGAGCTCCCGGTCGGAGCCACCAGCAGAGCGAGAAATTTTGTTTCTCGTTGAGGAAAATATGAAAATTTTAGGGTTTAATTGTAGAATGTGACCTACTTAGAAGCTAAATCATGTTAATCGTGTAAGCGACTGGTCGTCGCGGATTACACATTTCGTCGTACCCATGAAGGCTTCTGGACAAAATTAGAAATTTCCTAGACGTGGGGATGGGGCAGCATTCAGATACCTGGCACCTCTGCTGGATCAAAGGCTACTTACACAGAAAAGTTGTAATCACCAGGTGGGTATTTTCCTTCAGAAACATTTCAAAAAGTCCGTGCCAATAGATAGCATTAGAGTCGTAGGATTAATCCATGACAGTTGCAGGAAAGACGTACAAAGGTGGGACATGAGTGGACTGTCGTGGGTTTAACGTAGAACAATCGTAGGACCTTCTTACGATTCTGCGGGCCTCATATTAATCACAAATCGTAAGATATTCGTACGTCTATCGTCATGATAGACCTTTGACATGGGCCTGAAGTGGAGATTTGCGAACGATACAAGATAATTTTGAACATGTTCAAAACTCTACGACAAGGGTCTACCTACGACAGCGGTTCAACTGGATTTCGACCGACACACTCACGACTGTCGTAGGAATTTCTCAATTTCTTGTCGTAGACCTGTTGTCTGGTTGTATACCTGTTGTAAGACGTATGTCAACGAGGCTTAACAGAGTAAGTCTACGGGACTTCTTATTATATGAGATTTAAACGGGAAATATCATACACTAAACCTCTATTAAATTTGGTCACTTGGAATGCATGGGAATCGCTTTAGTCGATCTCTGTTGAATATTTATGAGTTTGTGCTTGTTGTGATTGTATTTATGAATAGTTAAAAGCGTACAGTTTTTACCACCCAATCCACACATGATATCATTTATGAAGTCACGAGACTTCTAAAGCTAACCTTATTTCATGTCTCCTTCCTAACCCTAACCTTGTGACATGATATCATGCGTCATATGAATGTCTCGAGACAAAAATGTGACACATTACAAAACTAAATGTGAGAATTTGGTGTTTTTACGCAGATCGAAGAAAGATTCTTGTAAAAGTACGCGGACGTTGGTATTACGAATTTTAGTCAGTATAGGTGCAGTTCTGGAGTAAAACACGCCGGTTGGGCGTGCATGCATACCACAAGGTAGCAATAACTCTGATCGTTCTACGATGAAAATGCTCGAAATCTTGTACGTGCATCTCGAGTAGTTCACAGATGGAACTGATTACGTCTTACCTCTATCTTTAAAAATACACAAAAGTCACAGAATCTTCTCTCGGGCTCTGCGTATCCACCAAGTGCTCGATTTCTCAAGAGTTAGTAGGATTAGTTTAAATGATGCACTGTAGAGAGAGAGAGAGAGACAGTGAGAGACCCTTTACAAGAACAGGGACGTTCTATGCAACGACTATGAGATCCTGCCGGCATCAACAAATAGATACCAGATGTTGTTGCAGGTTAAGTTGACCGTTCAGAACGTGAGGTCGTGAACTCTGCCTTTTGTACAAGAGAAGAGGTTGCAACCTCTCAGGTAATAATTGTATGGACGCAGTCAGGCGTAACGGTAAACGTGACCCTAGGTGCGGCTGTTCTTTGCACTTAACGAGTGTAATTTGATGTAGACCTACTTATACTGCAATAAGTCGGCCTACCTTGAGCCGTACATCGTGAGCTCAAAGAACGCAACAGCTGGTAAATATTATGTTTCCTTACCTTCAGTTGGTAAAGATCAAATAGTTTTGCATAATTTAATAATTGTTTTTGATGTGCATTTGAACAAGCTAGTTTGTTTAGTAAGGTGATATTTACTATTTACGCACCGTGAAGTTTGGCGAGCTATGAAGCCGCACCCATATAACTGTTTATTGCATGTAATATGTATGTGAAATCAAGAGCATTAATGCCAATCTTGCAAAGTCGTGTACCTACTTTAAGTGAATCGAGTCGGAAGTTAAATGTTTATTTTTGTATAATTTTTTTACAGACTGCATATATCTTTTCCTATTTGATAGAGTCAATTTTTGTTTGTCCCAAATTTAGATGTAGTTGGTATATATATATATATATATATGTGTATATATATAATAAACTTCATACTTCTTTCAAAAAGAAAGACACCGCGCTAAGTAAACACATATGGACGCTACGTGAAAGTAACATCGATTTCGACCTTAAACTGGAAAATTCTCAAGCAAGCTAACTCTTACTCAAATACATCAAAACGCTGTCAATTGTGTCTATGGGAAAATTTCTTCATAATAACAGAAAGAAAAAGCCCAATTTTAAACAGCAGGACCGAACTAATCAGTAAATGCAGACATTCAAACAAGATTCTGCTCTCCAATACGTCATCCATCTATTGTAGTTGACTCACTTGACTGCCTCTGCTACGGTGCCAGCTACCTGTTGAATCTCCCTCACACACCCGACGAGTCTTCGTGCGAAACGGACCGTAGTGTTTCTTGTAGTATGGAGTAACACTTAGTCTTCTTTCTTTATATTGTATATATATATATATATATAGTAGCTCAAAATATGGTAGATCGAACTATCAATAAATAGGTCGAAAGTTGTATTTACTGTTCGATCATAAAATTGAAATCAAACCCAAGTATTGGCATAGCCCAGTACTGGGGTTTGATTTTAATTTCATAATCGAACAGTTAATACAACTTTCGACCTATATATA
>WURT03657724.1:0-18463 GCA_009936505.3 Holothuria glaberrima
CTTACATGTGAGTGAGCAAATATAGTACTGGTAAGTGGTTGCAACAGATTATCTTTACCTCGAGTAGGGTAATTATGGTAGAAACTATTGAACTGGAAAAAGGAACAAAATCAGAAGGAAGTTGGCCATTGCTGTGTCTATACAAGAAAATGCCTAGCTGATACTTTACTTGATACATATTTAGCCATCTTTTTCTGCTTGTCTGCCAGGTGTCATCGGGAAGGGATATATGCTCTTACGTTTGGGCTGTGTATGTTGCATCTTGGAGAGAGTTATTGCCAAACAGCCATATTTATTGCAGCATTTACAGCACCTGAAAAAACAAGAACATGTGATACAGCTTTATCGTGCAAGAACTGCTATTGGCTTTCATTATTTATCACCTTTTTTAACCCAAATATTGTATCCAAGACTTTTTAATAGAGAGGGCGCAATTGAAAGGACGTTGGACGAAGAGTCTCATTAGAGGACATCTATGGATTATAGGAGCTAACATTTAGAATGACTCATACCAAAAAGGAAAGGTATTACGAGAACTGTTGCATTTTTCTCAATGTTTGAAACTTTCTTCTTCATGATATAAGAAATTAAATGACCCCTTCTTTCCCGACCTTTATTGATAGTGCAGACTGTACTTACTTTTGAAAAAGCTGCAAATAGTTTTGTCACAATAATTTGTGTCCTATCAGTAATGGTCATCAGATATGGAGTGCAAATGAGAAATGGAAGGAAAGAATGATTAGTGACATCCCACTTTTCAGACATCTGTTATTACAATTCCTTAAAACTTTTAGCTCCAACCTAGCATGAGGATCTCCTTAATTTCAGAATGATTTTTCAAAAAATAGCTGTTCTTGTGGTTTCCTTTGGGCATACACATCGCCTTACCTTAATGTTTACATCATAATTTCATAAATGAGGTAAGGCTTATAAAAACCATTTTCCCCATGCATTGTGATGACTTTTTTCTTTTATATTTTTAAGAATTAACTCTCAAGGCTTGGGAAGTGACATTTCTGGAACCGCAGACAGGCCCGCAGACAATTAGGGGACCAAGGAAGCAGTGTCCCTTTGAAAAATTCCTCCCATTATGAAATTTTGGAGGACAAATATTACTATTGCCCTACTGCGATTCAGTATATCTCGCCCTCTGAATAATTTTTCAAAAGAGGGGGCCCTCAAGAAATTAGTCCCCCTGAGAACAAGCTTCTGTATCTGCCCCTGTGTGAGGGAAACAAGAGAAGATGTGTTAGATTTAGCTAATGTATGAAAAAAAAATCAGACATGCTAATCTCTTTTAAAGAAGACACGTCCTTAAATTATGGAGATTCAATGTAGCCGAAAATATTTTGCAGGCAGCGAACAAAAGAGGCTGTGGTTTTAATAATCTCCAAGAATTTGATTTATGTTTAAGTATGTAGACTGCTCTTGGATGAAAAACCCACCTTACTTTGACCCGGCCAGGGATCGAACCCCGAACCTCCGGGTTGCCAAGCTTTATCGCTTCAAATGCCACCGCCTTTATCCACTCGGCCACAGCACCGGTTAAAATTGTTTCAAAATAAAGGTGTCAAACTGAACCCATATTACAAGGGATGTCAATTTTGGCATCCGTCAGGCGGGAACATAGTTTATGTTATTTCTTCCTGCCTGGTCAGGTGTGGTTGGAATCACTATACTGAAAACCTTCTCGCCTACCTTCTGCAGAACCTCGTCTGGTTCCGGTCCTGTCTTTCTTATGTGACCAGCTGTTTCATTTAGCTTGCAAATATTTAACAAATTTGCAATATTTACAGACACTCCACATCAAAATTTTGAAAATCTTACCATTTTATCACCACCACATATTTAGAAATCTTCGTCAACTGCAAGATTTCATCCGTAAGGGACATATGTCCTCACGTTTGCCTTGTTTATGTTGGATCTCGGATAGAACTGTTACGATACGGTCATTAAACACCAGTTAAAGACAGAAAAAATGACGTGATGCAGCTTTATTATGCAACAACTGCTATTAGCTTTCATTATATATCAGCTTTTACTCAAATATTATATCCAGGATTTTTCAATTGAGGGATCTCAACTGAATGGGCGGAAAGAATTTTCGGAAAAAATGTTCGAACCTTATTAAATCTCTCAAATTTCTCTCCAAAGTTTCATAGTTTCGTTCTCCTGATAGGGGGTAACAGGGGGAGGTGGTAATATCACCTTCCTGGGGTTACTAAACAACCCCTCTTGTTTCCTCACTTTTATGATGGTGGGGTTGTTGGTATTTATTTTTGGAAAAATTTCAGATAATTTCATCAGATCAATGTCGTTTCCTATCAGTAATGGTCATCAGATACGGGGTGCGAATAAGTAAGGGAAGGAAGTAACGATCAGGGAGATTCCATGACTAGACTTAGTTGTTGTTTCAAAAACCTGTGAGAATGTAGCTCTGTATGTATGCCCAAATAACTACAAATAGCTTAATGGTACATTGAAATAAATGCGTGCCGAATAAATATGGTCACCGACGAGGTGCTGCAAAAGTTGGAATTTCCGGGCGGGGGAATATTGCATGTTAATTGCAAAAGTAAAACTCAGACAGAAAATTGTCCTTATCTTATACCAATAACCTCTGACAATAGCTTTTCTTCCAAGAACATTATACATTATAACAATTAGGATTGTTACATTACTTGAAAAGTTGCCGAGCTACCTCCTTTTTAATTTTCTAATTTTCTATATCATACACTTTAAGAAAGATCTGGACAAATTTCAATGTGATCAGAGCAGCACCGAAAAGAAATCGAATCAATTTTTTGGCTACCGTAGATTTGGTTCAGAAAGGATCAGAATTGGTTCACTTTACAACCGGATCTAGTCAAATTTTTGACCAGATTCCTGATCAGACCTATTTTTTAGAGTGTACAGTTAACAACAATTACTCCATTTTCAGACACACCCCTCCCTTTAGACCCCTCCTCATGTCACACTTCAACAAAAACCTCCCTGACACAATCCTGGCTAGGCGCCTGTCCGTCTCACTCTGCAGGCAGGGTTATGCAGCGAGGAAGGAGTTTGACGTGTCTTTCGTAAATTGTTTGGGCTAATCTTGAATGCTCGGAATATTCCGCTAGCCGTTTACATGAGCAGAATACTTTCTTTGTTAAAAGGAAAAATCGGTTCATTCCGGAAAAGACACAGGACAAAAGAGGAGTTAGTCGTTTCCAACTATGCAATGTAATGCACGTGTGAGGCATTTTGTTTCACACTACCTCACAATAGCGGTAATCCAAATTTCTTTAAAACATGTAAGATAGGGAAATACTGAAAGTATGTAAGGCCTGCATTGTATCGTAGCCTTAGCCAGTACCTACAATGACGCTATATAAAACAAAACAAAACAAAAAAAAACAAAAAAACAAAAAAAAACAAAAAAAAAATAATAATAAAAAAATAACACACACAACAGCTGACCACTCGCCATGTAGTTAATAGAATATACAAAGGTGTCCTGAAGGTTAAGCTTCTTTCATATTTTTCATTTTGTGTCATTAACACGTAGGCCTACGCCTGTCAGGGTAGACTCGATTCGCACCGTTGCTTCGCACTGAATAAAGGCCACTACAATCACGTCAGCTATTTAAGAGCCATGTATATACGACGTACAATTCTTTTTTGGAAATTGTTATCACAATATACATACAGGTTGTGCTTGTTTCCCGTCTGCGAGGTATACGAACGTTTTCCTCTGAAGTGGAATGGAAAAACCTGTTTTTTTAATCTTTTTGCTGCCTTTCTTGTGGGAGTTTACTGAAATTGGAAACAGTCCAGGCTCTTCCAGAAAAAGCTGAACAAAGAGTTACTTCTGGGTTTGCTGTGTTCTAATCTCCTATTTCTACAGTGGATAGAGTATAACAACTTTAATATTTGTTAACTCATACACCGATAGACTATGGCAGTAAGGAAACTTTCTTGTTTTATTTTATCGAAAAGAATGCTTTACAATTTATTGGTCATCGCTGGAGTTGGTGCCTTCTTAGTAAGCGTGATCAGTCTAAAGGACAGTTTAGGTAAGTACATACCCCAAATGAGGAATAATTTTCGTATTCTTGAAGTTTATGTACATGACTAAAGGTTAGCTCCCCTCTATGTTGTGGCAAATATTGATTTGATGAAAACTAAGGGAAAGACAATTTATTTGTTTTCTTGGGGGTGCAGATGAAGCATCGCGCATACCTTTTGTTTTAAGACAATGTTAGGGTAGGGGGTGGGGCGGGGCTACGCACGGTGAATTGCCTATGAAAACACCATCATCGGTGCATTCTGTAACTGTGTTATACCCACATTGCTCACAATAGCCGTGCAAATGATCAAATTTGTCGTATTGTCGATAAAGTTACAACAGAAGCCGAACATTACCGTATGGCACATAAAGTACAAATTTTACATTCACACTATTCCCCACAGGCCTATCCAGCCCACACTGATTTGGTTATAGGGGGTCGTCTTGGTACATTTATTAGCAGGCCGGTAAAAAACTAAAAAGTAAAACCAAAATCAAAAGCTGCCTGACAACTCTAAAACCTTTACATTTTTAAAATCTCGACTGCCTATGTGCGCATGATCTTGAAAATCTGGGGAAAAGCAAACTACACTATCGTATCTAGACCGAACGCCAAAAAAGGTATTCAAACTTATAGAAATGAAATGTTCCCTAGGATATGGTCACTGCCTCGTCTTGAAATCCTACTAGACATGGGTAACTCCTGGGTGGGGACAAGGAAGTCCACGGCCCACGTCGAGGTAGGCCCTTCCCCCATCCTCAATATTTTCTCTTTAATTTCGTCAGAGTGTCCTCTCAGTAAGTACGATAATTTGCGATTTTTTCAGGAGGCGTTCAGTTACCTAGACGGTTTACCAGTTTTTGCTCTCAATGAGAGCAAATAATAATAATAAACCCAACTGCCCAAGTAGGCTGAAGCTTTTCTTTGTTTGCCTTTTTGTGCCATAAAACTGAAGAGTATATACTCGAACTTCGTAAAAACTATCCGATCATAAATTGTAGTAGGCCCGGTTCTGTCGTGTATTTATCTTATAAGGGAGGTGTCAGGTGTTATTTTTCCTAAACCTTCCTGGTTTAATTATGTTCATTTCAGGAAATTTGTTCAGGCTAACACTGCAGGATCAATCATCCACTGCATGTTGTTCTCGACAGGGTCTTGGTCAGCTGCGCGGACGCTTCATGTAATTTTTGTTCTTATTACATACGTATGTTTCTGTGTGAAGTTTGAAATATCAGGGGACGAAATAGTTTGAGAAAATTGGTTAGCAGTAATTGCTAATCAATATTTGAATTAATTATCAATTACCCAATCTCGATTCGCAACTACTGAAATCAACATTTGTATTTCAAATGAGCTATATTTTTGGCATACTCTGCCAAGCTTGAACAGTTGAAAGTTTCGGCATTTTGACGATGTTTGCGGAAATAATCATGACCGATTGCTGTGGTCCAGCTCTACTACGTGTTGTTGTTGTTTGTATGCAACGTTTCCATGCGGTAATTTCACAGTGTGCTGTTGCACTTCCACAGTAAAAGATTCAGTATACAATGTGGGTACATTTCAAGTAACAGTCGGCGCAGTTGAGACAAGTTTTGAGTTGTCAGGCCAAGGTGGACATTTTTATGACTTCGGCTTCAAACAATACGGCAATAATTTTAGTATTATGTACATGCTGCGCTTATCAGAGCAGTTGATACTTAGGCAGAGCCTGAAAAATATTGGTTCGCAATATTTGCGAAGCTAAAATGTAATTGCTTCTCAACTAGAATTTCGTGGGTCGCAATTTGTGATGCGAACCCAGATATTTCGTCCCTTGATTATCGACATTTTTCCTGCTCCATGCAATTCTGCACGTCAGATTTTCAGAAAAAGTAGTAACTTTGTATTTAAGTTTCGTTACTAAAGTATTTTAATTGTTCAAAATAGGCTGTGTCGTAGAATGTTGAAAGGTTGCAGTGATTGTCGAAACTGCACTTCAACCTTTCTTTGTACATTTATCTTCACTGTTTGATGCCCGAAGGTCGCATCTGAATGTGTTGGAACTTTCATGAGGGAAAATCTCTGGAAAGTGTCTGTCCAGTTTGACAGTTACATGATTACTACTGGTTAGCCTTTCTAAAAGTAGTCACACTGCATGCTAGTACACAATTTGAATCTAAAAATTTCACGTTGATTACTCTTCTTGATTTTCGAGATGCCAGAAAAATCGCATTTGAGTGAGTTAAGTCTCTCAACTTTCCTGATAGAGGTCGAGAAAACCTCTACCCTTTCCTAAGTAGAATTCTCGCCTTCTGCGCTCGCAAAGTCGGATAAAGTCCTAACTTAAGTGAATATTATTTCGTTAAACTTTGGAACTGCATCTGGACCTTTGCAACAGTATATATTTTGCACAATATGTATACATCGTTTTTAGAGCTGGTTTAGTGATTTTCACTGAAAGCAAGTTTGCGAGCTTCGCATCATGCGTTCGGTACGGTTACAGTTTTTTAGCTGATTTTGTAACCAGCCTGGCAAATAATGTACTAATTTTTCCACTCTGCCTTGTGGTGAAAGGCTCACTCAAGTGTAAACAATTTTACCACAACTGGCTGGACAGTAAGCTTGAAAATGAAATATGCCTAGTGAGGGGGTATGCCATGGCAACTTCCTAACAAAGACCAACAGGGGATGTAAATTACACAACTCAAGTGTAAAACAGGAGATACCATGATACAATTTGGTCTCGTGACAACCGGGTAGAACTTCGCTTGCCCGGGGGGAAGGCTGGAAAACAGTGTAACCAACTCCCTGGAGTGGTGTAACGGGTAACGCGTAATAGTAGGCTTAGCTAGAGACTTAATGACTACATCAGCTCTAAACACAATACATTTTGTGCCAAATAGCCTATATAGCAAAGAATTATGGTAACCTTTTAAGTAAAAGATCTGTCCATAACCTCACCCCACCGCCTTCACCGCCATTTAGCCCCACCAGCAAGTTTTGAACGATGACCTGGGAAAATGATGCCAATATATAGGAAAGGTTCGTGCCACTCCGGCAGCCCCTCTGCAAAAATCCTGGCTACTCCACTGAATGGGGTAATATTTGCCTTCAGAGTAGCCGCCTCGTTAAAATTAAAGCTCACAACCTTGTTCTAACAACCGACATTGCTTAGTATATGTTACACAGTATTTAGTGCACTGTGACATTGTCGGTTAGAAAACGTCAACTGTCTGTGCAGCACAATAGAGCATTTATTCCAAGAGTCGATCAGTTGTTTGTGCCCACATAAAATGAAAACAAAACAAAATTTCACTCTCCAATGCGCATAAAAGGAGAGCAAAATAAGGTTTTTAACTTCGACTAGCTAGAAAACTCGAAGTCAAAGTAAAGGTGCGTTCACACCAAAACCGAAATCTGCTGCGTTTTGCCAGAGGGGACCTGGGAAAAATATTTCGTGTCCGCCCGCAAAACGCAGCGGATTTCAATTTTGGTGTTAACGCACGGGATTTTCCAGAGACAATATTCAGTAAATTCAAAAAAAAAAAAAAAAATATGCAGAAAATTTGTCTCTTTTAGGAGGTGAAAACCTCATCTCAATAGCTTGCAGCGTTTGGAAGATACAACTTTTCAAAGAAATGCATTTTTTTCTCATGATAAAGTGCATTATGGGAAATCTGTGATGTGATCGCGACACATTAATTTGACATAGAACTGAATTTCTTTTTAATAATTGACACTGCTAAAGAGAATATTAAGCAACTTTGTTTGTTATGCCATACATATAGCGTAGATTTGTGCTAAATCTACATGGAAACATATGCAAACATTACAACAGTATCAAATATCAAGGACAAACAGGACATTCAATTAGTATAAAGAAAAACAAAAAGAATCTGGGGCAATGTGCCCGCTTAATGTTAACATCACAAACGGTGATTTTGATGAGAACTGGAGGTATTTTTTTAACAAAAATAAGCACTCTTTAATATGAGATATCTCGAGTTAGGAAAAGAGTATTGCTACGAGGTTTGAAGGGCAGGAATTGGAAAATTTTTCTCTTTCACTTGAGACTTGTGAAATGCCACTGGAAAATGCCTTTCATGCGATCGAAACAGCAGTTTTCGTCGAGACTTTCAGAGATTGCGTTTTCTCGGCTGTTTTGTAAGCTACGAATCTGAAACTTGGAGAGAATGTTTAACGTGTCACGCAAATTTTACCACTAAGATATTGATCGATGGTTTTTTTTATTTTACCACTATTATATTGATCGATGGAATTATGATCGATGGTTATACGAATTTGCTAGGTTTTTTTTCATGTTTGGCTATAAAATCTATCTATCTTCCTCTAGTGATTTTGAAATTTGTGCCCGAAAGTTTGCACACTAGTTCATGGGTTGTCCATGCTCATAGTTTGTTCAGGAATAATCGATATCACGCGAAACGATGTTTTAGGAGGCTATTTTGAATTGAAAATTGATCGTTCCGTGTTGGGAAAATTTACTCCTCATTGGAAACAAAAACAAAAAATTAACTGGCGCCAGTTGCTTTTAAATCTTGTCAGTAATATTTTTGTAAATTTCATTCCATTTCATGAAAGTGCATTGGACAAAATCCAAAATAAAATTACCCTTTTTTCTCCGAAACAATCGATTCTGCTTAGCGCAAACAATTGTTTGGCGTTTTGACCATAGGCGTAGAAAGCTGTTCAAGTCTCAAGACTGGGGCTGAATTTTGTTTCGGATCGCCGCCCTGGGGGAGGGGCCTTAGGGGACCCCTTTGGAAAATATTTGGATATTTGGGGGTTCTTAGATGCAATTTGGTGCATCATTTTTTGGACAAATTTTAAGGTAAATTACTGCAAATTTTTGACATATTTTAGCCCTTTGAAAAATGTTTGGATATTCGAGGGTCCTTAGATGTAATTTGGTGCATCATTTTGGACAAATTCTAAGATAAATTACTCCAAATTTTTGACATTTCTTAGCCCTTTGGAAAATTTTTGGATATTGGAGGGTCCTTAGATGCAATTTGGTGCATCATTTTTTGGACAAATTTTAATTTAAATTACTGTAAATTTTTTATTTGTTTTTAGCCATTTGGAAATTTTTGGAATATTTACAGGTCCTTAGATGAAATTTGGTGCATTATTTTGGACAAATTCTAAGGTAAAATTACTGCAAATTTTTGACATTTCTTACAGAAGAGACAAATAAGAGGTTTCTGTCCTTGGAAAGTGACCGTCAGTTTAAGCCAATATTTCAGGACACCGCCAACTGAAATCATTTGGCGTCCACTTTTGCTGTATATTTCGCTCCCGAATTGTCCAATTCAACGAACACCTTTGCGGCCAATGTACCCACGATAAAAACAAAGAGCTCGCAATAGTTATATACCGTTTTCACATATGTTTGCAAATAAAGCAAATCTACACAAAGCTGTGCATTGTTTGCAATTTCGCTAGTGTTTGCACAGGGTAATCCGAACCGTGAAAATAGTATCCTGCGCAGTACCCCCGCTAGCGGACTCTGCCGCTCAGCTCCTCAGCCCCCAAACTTCTGAACAAGGAATATGCCGTATACAGCCTGCAACATAGGCAATGACAGTTGATAATGGGGAGGAGTATTTCGTTGTCCCTTCGAATATTGTCTTTGCTGTATCAATTTAAAATATTGGTAGGATTTTTTCGACATCATCGTGTAATCATTCGTTTAGGATGTAACTTATGCAATAGAACCAAGAATTACGAAAGATACACATATTTTTTTTATAAACCCAGGGTTCTTGATTGCCTCCTAAAAATCACTCCCCAAAGGTCAACCCTTCTCTTGTTAACAGCTTGAACTAATTGAAGGGTAGGAAATGGCTGTTCGGTCACTTAGTGTTTTCGCATATAGGCGTACATTGCACCGAAATTGCACTACACTGAGACGCTGCTCCAGAAGAAGCTTCCGGGCTGTAGCCCCGCCCCTTTTCGACTCTACTTTTTAAACGGTCACAAAGCTCCTCAGTTTGTAGTGCTAGATGCCAGAATTATCATTCAAGAGCATAAATTTCAAGTTTTTTCCCTTAGACCATCTCCCACCCACTCTTTCGAAGCTTAGTACAACTGGCGCTCATATAAACTTGAAAACTGGTAAGTCTGCAGGACCTGATCTCATACATCCACCGATATTAAAGGAAAAATGCAGTCACCCCAATCAGAGTAAGTATGCCCCGTCACTCTAGTTCATGAATGGCCTATGTTGATCATGTGACAATATTTTTGTTAGTGAATTGTGAAATTCAAGGAGAATCTCTCTTTGCTTTCCCTATTGTTTGTAATCATTATGTTCAAAACATCTTCACGGGTGCTTGTAATGCAGTAAGAGGAGATTTGCAAGAGTTAGCTGATTTTTCAAAGCAAATCTCGGGGCGACTGCCTTCTGCAATTAAAGGAACTAAGTGATGTTGTTGCATTGCCATTAAGTATTACTTTCAATTCTTCAGTTCGCAATGGTATCCTACCAAATGTTTGGAAATATGCCAATGTTTGGGCTATTATAAAAAAGGGAGACAGAAAGTATGCCAGTGAGCATAACTAGTATTGTTTGCAAAATTCTGGAAAGCATACTGCGGGACAACATTGTATAACCATGAAATCTTACAATCTAAACATTTTGGTTTTACTCAACTGTCTTACAATTGATTCCGTGATGAGTGGACTGAAATGTTTGCTAATAGTACGTGTGCTGATGTAGTCTATTGAGACTTTATGAAAGCTTTTGACACTGTTCCGCACAAAAGACTCTTCCGTAAACTTAATATGTCCAATATTGGTAGGTGCTATTCAAAGTGGATTGAAGCACTACTTTGTGGTAGAAAACAAAGAGTTATAGTTAATGGACAAGAATCAGACTGAAAATCTGTCACAAGCGGAATCCCCACCAGGATCAGTTCATGAACCTCTTTTTATTTGTTCTTTATATTAACGATATTCCACTGGAAATTCACAGGGAGAGTACTCCATACCATTTTGCCAATGATACCTAAGTCTTCCGTGAAACAAAAACAAATGATGACTGTAGCAGTTTTCAGGAGGATATCTTCTCTCTGTATGATTGCTCCGAAAAATGGATGCTTAGATGTCACCCTGACAAGTGTAAAGTTATGAGGATTGGAAATTCAGCAGTGGACTTACATGATTGTCGTTTGTCTAAGAATGGCAAGGCAATGAACCGCACAGAGTGTGAGAAGGGCATAGGTGTCATTATATGGATAATAAACTTTCTTTTGATCAACATATTATCTGAAAAAGTAAACGAAACCAGCGTGGTTATGGATGTTATTATAGGAGATCTTCCACTTATATGGATCGTACAACTTTTAAACTCCTATACAGTTTGGTGCGACCACATCTTGAATATGCAAACCAAGTCTGAAACACATCTTTAAAGAAAAACATTGACTGATTGATCTTATCAAAAATGATCAAAGACGTGTTACGAAGTTGGTCCCTGGCTTGAATGATTACTCGTACCAGGAGAGACTGGACTTGTTGGATTTGCCTGAACTAAAGTATCGGCGTTTACGGGGAGACATGATTGAAATGTATAAAATAGTCAGAGGTAAATATGATGTACCGGTAGCGGTTTCAAAATGTCTTCCATTCGTAAAGGACTCATCCACAAGAGTCCACTGTCACAGACTTTATAAAAGGAGATCCGGTTGAACATACCGTACGGAAAATCAACTTCCATACACAGAGATGTTGACACTTGGAACAGTCTTCCACGGGATATTGTTAATGCCATATGTGTCCTAAGCTTTGAAAAGAAGCTTGATAAATTCTGGAGACAGCAGCCAATTTGAAGAAGAAGAACTGGTTTTAAAGGCACATTTTACTTGCTACCAGAATCAATCTGTGTATCTATGTATGTATTTAGGCCCTATACAGGTGCTAAATTAGCCTTATACGTGTATGCCGTACCACAGGATTTACCCCCCTTCTATTAGCGCGTGAAATCCTGGATCCGTCGAAGTCGAAGTTTTCACAATTAGTGGTCTAGTTTGTCTGCGTATGGTAATTCTACCTTGCCCCTAGTGTACCAGAGTGCACCATGCCATCACACAACCCAACACTACAGCACATCAGAAATTTTGCATTATCAGTACCGTCGGGAAATTAAGCCCGTGCACGGGCAAGGGTAATGGGGGAGTACAACACAACTTGAAAATACAAGACACATGTACATATTGAAGTAAATAAATGTAAATAGCCTATATTAAGTAAATATATATATATATATATATTGCTAACTTGGGATTAAGAGGTAATCTAGCATGAAAAACCCGCCTAAAAGGGGAAATAGTCTAAAAAAGGAAAAAAAAAAACAGGTCGACTTTGCGAAATCACACGCTTTTTATATACGAATACGTAAACGGATGGTAACGTCCGTTTCACCACATGATCTATATGCAATTACTTCAATGTTGACCAAGTTACGTACCCCTTTCTTTTAACACGTACGGAGGTGGGCCATACCAGACCATCACACAACACTACAGCACATCAGGCCTTCCCATCAGACCATACCATCAAACCGTCACATCACACCATCACATCAGACAAGTCTCATCAGGCATCATATTAGACCATCACATTAGACGGCTATCACATATATCACATCAGACCCCCACATCATGTCAGACCGCCACACCAGAACATCACACAATTTTTCAGACCGTCTCATCGTACCAT
Organism: Holothuria glaberrima; assembly: GCA_009936505.3. Lineage (NCBI taxonomy): Eukaryota > Metazoa > Echinodermata > Holothuroidea > Aspidochirotida > Holothuriidae > Holothuria > Holothuria glaberrima. The sequence continues at coordinate 12,774 of WURT03657724.1, forward strand.
AACATCAAACCGTCACATCAGACTATCACATCACATCACACCATCACATCACACCATCACATTAGCCCATCACATCAGACCATTACATCAACCATCACATCAGACCAAAGCATCACATCTGTGTCGTGAGCGGGTTTTCGTATATTGCATGTGAATGCATTCGTTACATGTTCTATTTCACTATTCTAAGTATACCTTGTCTTTTTTGCCGCGTGAAAACTTAAGTGTTTTAACTTCCCCGTCTTCTTTTGGCCCTTTTTGCAATCGCGAGTTGGGCAATGATTTGTGATATACACAGAGGATAAAATAAACGGGCTCAGCACACAGGATTTGGAAAATACACGTATTTGGTGACAGCTTATAAAACATGTCTGTACAACAAAGTTCGGGGTACATCTCCTCCGTACAGAATCCCAGAGAAGAACCAGTCGTATATTTCCGTTCAATCTGAAAGGGTAAAATAGGCACATTTTCGAAAGTAAACTCTCATGTGTTGAATTTAGGGCATGTAGTGTCATTGCTTATCTCCAGATTCTCTGTATGTGCGCTTCTGCAATCGAGATTTCGAAAAGTTTTATTATTATAGGCCTACCGTACTTGTAGTTTTCCATAAAAATCATGTGACAAGACATATTGCATTTCCCAACTCACTATTTCAGAGGCTAGTAAATTTTGATGAAAATGATCAGTTTTTCCCATGAAGTAAAAATTGGGGCAATGAACCCATTGAAGGTGTCATAACCTTTTCACAACAGCAGATTTCTGTTGCCTTGAGGTGCAATAATCATGAGGCGGTGGACATGTTTTAAAATTTCGAGCCAAAAGAGCTTATCGCCCAACTGAAGGTAACCACATACACTTACGAATACATCAATAGGCTACTGTTCAGTAGTGGCAGAATTATTGTGGGACAGAAAAAATGCCGTCATTGTAGTCTTTCTTACCAGGCCCTTAGCCAGACAAGGTATTAAAGGGAGCCAGTTAGGTTCTAGGGGGCTAATATATTTATAAGAGTGGCAAAAATGCTTAAATAGATGAAAGCAATACTAATTTTCAATATTAGAGAGAAGATCTTCGGGGTGGGGGAGGGGGAGCTGCCCTGACCCTTCTTGGGCGTACGGCCTGTGTTTTTTTTTTTGCAAAACTCAGACTACCGAATGCATAAACAGTTCACTACATACTTCACAAATTCCTTTGTCACTGTTAGCCTTTCTCATTGCATTTTGATGTTAGGGTATAACGCAGGGTATCACCCAAACTTTTGTTGGTGTAGTGGGGGGTAGGGGGCTTTGAATCTCAAACTTTGTTACAACAAGTACCTGACCTTTCAGGCCTTGCAAATAACCAGGAAGCACACCATCCCTTCCGGTAAGAAAAAGCTTTACCTTAACAACATTATGAGCTACTTTAAAATTTTCACCGACAGCATATTCCAACCCATAAGACTGCCTATGCCATCACACTCATTGTCATATTTTCCAAGTATGCCTAACAGATAAATGTTAAAGTTTGGTTGTAGTTAATAAAATATCCCTGGCCCAAAATTGCTTTTGATATGATAAAGAGGAACTTGATGTAAACAAGGTGTTGAGCTTATTTATATTCAGGTACTATGTTTCGTAAAATTTTAAATTTGTGGGAAAGCAAATTTAATGTTATGATTATTTCCTTTCCCCATTAAATCTAAGTGACACCGGTATTTCATTGGTGTTCTGTGCAGCTATCAATCTTGCCTTTGATTTTCACGTTTTGCAAAACGAGCAATGTAAATTATGCATTTTTTGTCACTTACCGAACAAAAACTGTGTGAGAGACTTGCGAAAAACCTTGTAATTGTAAGCAAACCACACATATAAGTCGATATCGTAACAGATTGACTAAAAGGTTATTCACACCCTGTCTTGCCTATGCAGCTGTGCGCTGTGCAGCAAGAGCATGTAATATAATATTTAGCGAGTCGATACCTCACTGCCAGATTTTATTTGAAAATGATGCCGGTAGCCATGTCTTGAACGTTTCCACATAGCAGGAGACGTGACTTTGAAGGTAGTATCGATTCATTGTAAAGTGCACAGGTGTATTGAATAAACTTTACACAGCACGATCATCCTAACAAGCACAGACCTATAGTGAGCATGGATTCATACTCATGATTTAGTACAATTGCCTGTGCTCGTACTCAATGAATTTGTACTCGTACTCACAAATTTTGAACGTCATGAATTGGGGCCAATGCAAATTTTGGACACGTACTCATGGAAAAGACATGTATTCGTACCCGTATTTACAACCAGAGACACCCCATTTGAAGTTGTACTCATAAAAGCATGAAAATAGATTTAAATTCGTGCTCCGCACTCGCACAGTTTGAAAGTTATACATTGGCGGATGGAAAAGTATGAACTCGTATATGAATAACACATGAAATCATACTCGTACAGACAACCAAAATACTCCACTTGTACCCATGACAATTATTGTCATAGGCGAAGGAAGCTTTTCGAGAGGGTGGAAGGGGCTGCACCTTGTTTCGGATCGCTGTCCTGGGGGAGGGGTCTAAAGGGAGTTCCACTATTACTGCTATTAGTAATAGTAGTAACATTGCGACTATTCGTTGCAAGTGAGTCTTTAAACGGGTTTTAAACAGTTGCGTCGTGTCTGAGTAGGATCGCATGCTAGCCGCACATTGAACCGACCAGATACACAAAACTGGTATATAATCAATAACGAAAAGGTTCGCAAGGCAGTGGATCAGAAAACGTGAAACACAAGGAGCAAATTTCTACCTTTAAAGAGGGGTTGGCCGACTCACCAAAAGCTCAGTGACGTGTTCGCAGATATGCTAGGATAAATTGAATCGTGGTTAAACGTTTAGTCTCTTGAATTCGCTGAAAAATTCCTGGAAATGTGGGAGGACATTACTCAGCAAAGATTAATTTCGCAACTATTAAGTGAAGATTTTTACAGGAGACACAAAAATTTGAGTTTAAATACTTTTTTTGAACTAGTCAAGTAACAAAAAGTAGCAAAAAGTGCTACACAAAAATGATTCTGTAAAGCAGTTGTTCATTTTGGTGTCGCAATTTTGCATGACAACGCAGTTCATTAGTTTTCAGCTGTTAGTGTGGGATGTGCTAATTTTTTCTTGTACGAGCTACACATGTACGTAAACAAAAATGATTTTACACATAGTTATCCTTCACAGTCCTTATGTGGTAGCAGCTTAATACTAAAGGACACCAAAATAAAGTTTCACTTTTGGAACGTTCCATATTGTTTAGATGCGGAGCCACAGTAAATATTTAATCATCTCTTCTGCTTTGATTAATACCATAGTTTCGTAGAAATCAAAAAGAGGTATGTATTACAAGCAACAGACGAAAAATTCTTAGCAAAATCCTGACAGTTATATGGACTCTTCTTATTTTTCCCTGCCTTAAAGGCATTTTCCAGTGGCATTTCATAAGGGTCTCATGTGAAAGAGAAAATTTTTCCAATCTGTGCCCTCTAAACCCCGTAGCAATACTCTTTTCCGAACTCAAGATATCTCACATTAAATTGTGCTTACTTTTCTCTAAAAATACCTCCAGTTCTCATCATGGTGACAGATTGTTATGTAAGTGGGCACATTGCCTCAGATTCTTTTTGCTTTTCTTTATAATTGAATGTCCTGTTTGTCCTTGAAATTTGATACTGTTGGAATTTTTGAACATGTTTCCATGTAGATTTAGAACAAATCTACACCATATGTAGGGTATAACAAACAAAGTTGTTAAATAATCCTTACAGCGGCATTAATATCAAAAAGAAATTCAATTCTGTGTCAAATTAATGTGCCGCAAATACATCACAGATTTCCCATAATGCACTTAATCTTGAGAAATAATTGAATTTCTTTGAAAATTTGTATATTCCAAACTCTACAAACTATTGAGATGCGGTTTTCACCTCCTAAAAGAGAAAAATTTTCTGCATTTTTTAAACTTACTGAATTTTGTCTCTGGAAAATCCCTTTAATAAGTCTTTAGGGAATCTTATTGCTCAACACACAGGCAACGTTGACTCAACCCATCCTCGTGTACATGTAATATTTTAGTGCGGATTTCGTTACATACAGTGGTTCAAAAGCGCTGTAGAGAGAAAAAAGTAGTACGCCGGTGACTACTTCATCAAAACAATTTAGGCGACAACATTTTCAACTAGTTTACAAACCTTTCAACATTAATGTTAACAATCAGAAATAAAATGGAAAAGTACATTTACATACACATACACGGTTGAAATTAACTCATTGAGATCCTGGATGTAAGATTATGAATATTAATTTCATTGCAACTCATCTGCATGAAAGTTACTTTTACACAGTGAGTTATAGCACTTCTGTGTGCGAAGGAATCACTAGGTAGCACACCACTAATTCAAGGGGAATCCCAGCGGAGGAGGTTACCCTACGAATTTAACACCGTAGAAAAACTTCGGGGGACAGATTAGACCATGTTAATGAAACGATGTGTTCATTTTGTGATGTGTATGTGGTAGAAAAGTAGTTGAAGTATTCATTCTGCAAAAATAAAGAAAATTGAAGGTATTTCAGGCACTTTTTGCAATATATCCTTCCGCGATGCAAAACGGCATTTGAATGAGTCAAAAAAATAGGAACCACCACTCTACTACACAGGTCCTTCTAGCTCAAAATTTCTACGGTCATGGTACACAAATTTGAAATCGTTGTGAAAGGCCTACTCCTCAGCTTTCTTTTGAGGGGCTTGTGCCCGTTGAAAACTTCTACAAGGGTCCAGGGGCCACGAAATTGACCCAAATTAGTGTGTAAGTCAACGGAGGAATAATTGGTGGTGTGCTTCCCTACGAAGAACGCTGTTTCAATGATTAACCCATTAGGTCAATGTGGTTCTCCATGGACCTGGGGAACTGTATGTGAGAGATAAAATCCAATAAGTCGCCGCCCACGTGATCGCTTGAAATCAGACTTGCTTTAGTCGGTGTTAATACGTACTAGCTTCAGGGAAGTTTTATTATGGGAACCCCTTGCTAGAACCATAGTTAATATATGCTAGAACTAGTAGCCTCCTTCGGAAACATTATCAATGTACAGTTCTTTGGATTAACTAGCGAAGTTTGATTCATACATCACAAACCATATGCGGGAAAGGGGTTGCTGCTAAATTATAGGACGATGTAGGTATGGAACTTCCAGTTGTGCGGGCAAAGGATCATTTATGCCGATGCTATACTGACTGTACAGCGTCGACACGTATATAACACGTACGCTGCATTGGACATACAGATTATGTGTTTGCGAAGGCACTGAATGGATAGGAGCTCGAGGTCTTGAATCTCCCGTTCTGTGTTATTGATATAGAAATACATGTCGATTTCTTAGCTTGTGGTCTGGTTTCTTTTCTCAAAGAATACTTGATGAAAACGTGTCCATTCCTGACAAATTCTCGTATGTAATATTGTTACTTTATTCTAATTCATTTTTTACAATTTGGCAAACAGTCCATCGCATTTTTACTTGTTGGTTCTACTTCTAATGAATTTTAAGTCCGTTTTCGTAATCATAATTCGCATATGCTAACTAATAAGAAAACTTGTGTTGTAGCTACCCATTTTAATCAAAACCATCACGAAATCTCCGAATTTACCTTTCTCCCTATAGAGCGTATCAC
>WURT03657735.1:0-56484 GCA_009936505.3 Holothuria glaberrima
TGGAAAAAAGGCCGTGGCCGGCTCGACTTGAAACAATTGGTTGGAAACTGGGCCGTTAAACCTCATCTAACTAACTACCTAACTAACAAACTAACTCAGCCGGTTACATCAAAGTCTACGGCGATGCTTAAAAATGTCTGAAAAAGAACCGGTACTGTTCTTTGAAATAGCTGAGCTCATTCTGGTATAGGCTTGTTAATGAGCCAATTGGCTTCCTGACCCTCAAACGTTAAACGTTAAACTTAAAGGCAAACTATTGGTGAAGACGGTCACGTGATACTCTTCTCTTAGCTCCACCCCAAGAAGGGAGTTCAAGTGCAGGGTGCAGTTTGTAAACGCCTGTCAGAACAAACTTTTCTTTGAAAAGACAACGGCCAGGGCAAAAGGATGAAAAGCAAATTGGGCTACGCAGGAACAGCCATGACCTCCCGAGCATTGCATGAATACCACGTTACGTTGGGGCAAGACCACGTGACACAAAGGGCGAAAATGTGATCAATTCACGTGATGTTCGCCTAAAGGAACAAATATTTCACGTTGTCTCAACTTTCTAGGTAGCAAACCTGTATGGGCCCATTAAAATTTGTCACCAAAGATTCATAAGGGGCCATATGGGCCAGCCTTCATGCTTGTGGGATAAACTGCACTTTACCCATATTTTAATCGCGTATCAGTTACCCCCAGAACTATCTCACATGCATATGGGCTGTTGGGTGCAACATCATATGGGCCTCATATGTTGGCCCATATCAAAGGCGTAGAAAGCGGGGGCTGGGGCGACATCCCTCAGCAAAATTTGTCGGGGGCTGAAGTAGCTTTAGCCCCCCCCCCCACTTTCCAAGCACGAAAACCCGTTTTTTGTCTCTGTAAGAAATGTCAAAAATTTGCAGTAATTTACCTTACAATTTGTCCAAAATTATGCACCAGATTGCATCTAAGGACCCTCAGATATCAAAATATTTTCCAAAGGACTAAGAAATTTCAAAAATGTGCAGTAATATACCTTAACATTTGTCCAAAATAATGCACCAAATTTCATCTAAGGGCCCACAAATATCAGAAAAATTTTCAAGGGGCTAAGAAAAATAAAAAAATTTCAGTAACTTACCTTAGAATTTGTCCAAAATGATGCATCAGATTGCATCTAAGGACCCTAAAATATCAAAAAATTTTCCAAAGGGGAGGGGACACCTCTCCCCTTAGACCCCTCCCCCAGGACGGCAATCCGAAACAAGGTTCAGCCCCCAGTCTCGAACAGCTTCCTACGCCTATGGCCCATATGGTGTTTCCTTTAAGAATCCTATATGGGAATGTTGCCTGAGTTACAGGCACGTAACGCCATGGCTATTGTAAATCTAATGGTTTTGAAGGATAGTCCCGCGGATTATTTCCCACTGCAGACTTATTCATAAAATTGCTTCCTAATACGATGAAGGTAACTAAAATGGTATAACTAACGTAAATGGACCATTAACAGCTTACAAAACACGAGACTGAGCACTGTCAACACACTATGTGTTATACGCAAAGTGCGGTACGATAAATTTTGAATGCAATGTTACACTCTAAAAACGGCTAGTTTAATTAAATTTGAACCAAATGGGCACTTAACCACAATCTATTCAAATATTTGACTAGATTTGGCTCATTTTGAATAGAAAATGGTTGGTTTTGAACCGAAACTAGTCAAATGTTAGATCCTTTTTTTGGTTAGGTGCTCATTTGTTCCGTTTTTTTTTTTTTTTTTTTTTTTTTTTGTTCACTTGGAACCGGACGTTTTAGAGTGTAATTCATAATAGGCAGCAGTGGTTCTAAAGCCACACCTGGTAGAAACGAGGGGTGGCGAAAGTAAATTTGCTCATTCCACTCAAGGACGAAAACCCCTCATTTGTTCCTTCGGTGAAAAATGTCAAAAATTTGCGGTAATTTGACTTAAAATTTACCCATTTCATTACACCAAAACGCATCTTATGACCCTCAAAGTTCAAACAAAGGGGAGGAGACATCCCCTCCCCAGGAGGGCGATACAAAACAGAGTTCAGCCCCCAAAATAGTTTGCTACGCCTGTGTAATGATTTCTAATGCAATGCCATAATAATGTACGCCGTAAAGGTTTTACACTCGTCTGGTTAGAATTTGAATCGATTCCCCACTAAATAGGTATTGAAGAGAGATCTGTTCAAATATATGACTAGATTCGGTTCATTTTGAACCGAAAATGATTAATTTTGACCCGAAACAAGTCAAATATTTCAAGAGTTTACTTTATGAAAACATGTAGATAAGCTGCTGAAAATATCTACATTACGACTTTAGGATTTAATGGTCGTCATGTTTTGGGAAGATTTTTGTATTCCTGTGCAGTCGCTGGCTATTCCTCGTGAAACTTAAGGAAATTATGTAACTTGAATATTATTGCTGTAGTTTTAAGTTAGCCTACCAAACTCTTTTGCTTCAGTGCAGTCTCATTTTCATGGCGTCAGGGTACGTAGATCAGAACCCAACATGAAGCAGACCCGGCCTATTAACACGCTTACTCTTGCGAAAGAGGTTTGTATCAGGAGCAAGTTGGAGGGCCACATTCTTACATGAAAGCTTAGATTTAAGTTAACGCGGCAATTAACAGCAGTGCGTAAATACCTAAAACACTCAATTTAAAACGAAATTTGTACATTATATATACCGCCCGTGTTCTGCAAGGCTATTACATGTGTGTATATAGCATCACCCTAACGATCACTGGTGTGTATGACGCGAAATATTGCAACCTAGGGTGTCTTTTGATTTTTTAAAAGTTATGGAAATTGATCCATGCCGACTAGCCTCTCTCCTAATTCCCAGTGTATTTCAATCCATAAAACACCCCACCAGCTGCTCTTATGGAGACAGGTCGACTCCAAAAATACACTCACACTGATGTCCTCAAAAGTTGTGCTATTACCTTACTGTGATATGCATTAAGAAGGGGGCATAGTAAAACTATCCTTACTAACGTACATAGATATTTCTTATTGGTCAACGGAATGCGCAAATCAGTGAAATAAAAATCAAAGAGCAGATCAATATGTAGAGTGATGCATTAAATCCATATTTTTACATTTTTAAGAGGGTGTAAAGAAGATTGTTCGCATAGGGTTGGAAAACTACTACTTTGGGCCCTTTGGTTACGAGATTGCTTCTTTTACTGGGGGCAGTGTTAGACGTACCTTAACCATGTTCCCACTGTAACACTATCTAAAATGTGTTTTAAGTTTAGCTCTTTGTATTTTTCCATTGACGAATTAACTTATATTTTCTGACTTAACTCCTATATACGCGTTCATTCTTTACACCGTAAGTATACCGAACGTGGAAAAAAAATTACATGATAGAGACTCATAATTCTTCCGATTGTTTAAGTCTTCCTGTATAAAAAACTATACTACAACTAAAGTAATAGTTGCAGTGGATTGAAATTTCACAAATATCACAGAATTTGAAGATTTATCGCAGTACGATCTTTTGCGTCATTGACTAGAAAACGTGTAGGCTAATTTGTGAAGGCAACGTAAGTAGTGGTCAAACCTCATTATATTTACAATGTAAGGTGATATCAGGTGGTTCTGTCGGGGACCTGAACTCATGGGCGGCGATTCGTTCTCAATATTGGGGACCCCATTTTAAAATAATTTACTGTGTGAAAAATCAAAGTCAATGGGCGATTTCTCAAATATTGGGGGATATTTCCTCACTGTCCCCTAGGATCGCCGCCCATGCCTGTATTTTACAGCTCCCTGATTCTATACTATCCATGTATGGTAAGACACATTGCATGATACATCATCTTTATTCACGAGAAACGAGATTTCACAAGAACAAGGATTTGAGAAGTTTTGAACATGAGATAAACTGGTATTTTATTGCAATATAAAATGTAAAACAGCAGACTGGCTAGCATGCCTTAGTCCAAGAACCTTATTAACACACAAACAAAACCCCATCAAGAAATATCACTTGAACCGTTTCTGCAAATGTTAAGTTTTGATTACAGTATATTCGTTCACCACAATTAATACAAAGCAGTGAACACAATTAACTCGATGATGCTGATTACAATGACGACGATGTTGATTCAGTGGCGTAGCCATGGGGGGCAGAGGCAATACCCCCAGAATTATTTTGTAACACATTCTTGCCCTCCCCCAATAATTTCAAGCGATGTGTTAAAAAAGAAAAAAAAACAGAAAGTTTTCTTTGACAGTAAAAATACATTTACATTATATACAAACTGTTAAATTTATATGATCAGCTTGGCAATTAATGAAGTTAGCCAGATGGTAGGTACGAAAATAACTGAAAACGATAACAAGAAATGATGGCGCCCTGGCCTAATTAGTCTAAGCATAGCATAACCGCATGCATGCCTTACAACATATACATACCATAGTCGAGTACAATGCAAATTTTACATACTGCTACCCCCTGCACTGCATGGGCTTCAGCACAGTAAGTGCATAAAAAGTGCCGGGAGAAACATATTCATGTATGCATTTTGGTTGCCCCCCGTGAGAAAAGCCTTTTCCCCTAACCCCTAACAAAATCTGGCTACGGCACTGTGGTGATTATGACAACGCGACGACAATACAATTTGTAGGGGGATACTTCTTATACATATGACGGTTGTGATGACAATAGCAATAAAAATAAAAGAATCACAATTAAAACAACATCACAGTACAGCATTAAAGTTAACAACATGAACAATTACAGCAGTAATTATACTTGTGCGAAAATGTACTCTTCGAGTTTTGCTCTTTGGTTGTCAACATACATTCAAGGATATTAACAATTTCGCTTTGATGGTAATGTCTCTTTTCATAGGTGTAGGAAAAGGGTGCAGAGGGGGCGACCGCCCCCACTCTCGATGGTGGGGGCGGAAACCCTCTTTCGCCCCCCTTGGATTGCATGCTAGAATATATACATATATATATATATATATATATATATATATATATATATGCCTACCTCCTGTAATATACCAGTATAACGGCGTCCAGATGTTATCAATATTCCTTTCCAGAGGGCATAGATGTACTGCAGTTGTTGGGCGTACAATGGTTGGCAAAAACAAAGATTTCTATTTTATTTAATGCGCAGTTGCCTGTACTTGTACTCGTGAGAATGAATTTTTACTCGTGCTCGTACTCACAGATTTGGAAAGCTATGCAAGGGGGCTAATGCAAAATTTTGTACTCTACTCACTACAAAGTCGTGTACTTGTACGGTACTCGTACTGACAATCAGAGATTCTACCGGAACTTGCACTCGTGCTCATGAAGATGTAGTCCCACTGTAAGTCTAGTTGTAACTCTCAGAGCGGCAACTTACAATTCAGGGCGTCCAACTTCACTTCTACTTAAAAATCAACTAATCTAACTTTAGTGCAAGATACAGAATAAAAGTTACTCTAAGTTTTAACTTTTTTAAGACAGAGAGTACACAACTGGGCAGGGCGCGGGGGTTGGGCCTGGCTAAGGCTAAAAGGGGATGAAAAATAACTTGAGATCAGTAGAGTGAACGATATAAAAAAAGCACCAAACCTAATCTCTTAGAACACCATGTACTCCGACCGTTTAAATTTTAGTAAGGCTAGTGGTCACCTATTAGGCTATATGTGCAGATTCTAATTAAAATGACCAAAAAATCTGGGTTAAATTTAACATGTAATACGTTGGTATTGACCAACATTTTGTTTTTCATAAATACAGGATATGTTCATTTAACCATGTACTTCGTTGTTACTTCAAACTAGGGAATGGTCGGATAATCTGTGGTTAAATACCGGGGTATTTTAAAGTGTGAAGAGACTCTTAATATTGTAGATCTTTTGATGGTACCCTGTGTGAATGTGCTTTTAAAGGGAAATACTGCGTTTTTTAAAAGAAAAATTTTCATATTTTTAAACCAATATTAATAGATACAGACTGATAGAAAATTCAAAATAAAGGCAACAAGAAGGCGGCTTTTTCCGGAAATAAGGCTCTCACAGGAAGAAATTTGGTTATATGCTGTACAAAAGTAATTTGTTCACCCAAACTTTCAGAAAACTCAAATGATGCAACATCCTTAACTCTTGTAATGCGTAATATTTTGAGGAGATAAAGCTATTGCTAGAATTTATTAGTGAGACTGAACGTTTTAATAATGATTTAAGGTTTTTCTTTGGATGTTGGTGAATTTTAAACACAACATTTCCCTTTAAAGAGCAGTTGCTCAGCTACAGACCTTCACTTGTTAGCTGTACTTGTAACGTGTCAAGGGTAAAATTTGCTATGGCTGTAAAAAAGGTAAAGATAATTCAACAGATGGAGCAAGAGGGATTGACGTCACAGGTTTAATTAATATCAAATTTTATGTTCTTGTGTGTGAAAATAAGTGGTTATTTTTACTCCATGTATGGTTTGTTAGCTTTGAATGACATTGCCGATGACGTAGGTCTAAAGTAAACATTATGAACAGCAGCTCTAAAAGCACATGTTGCGTATTTCTCTCTCAAATCTATGATAAACAGTACGTTAACTTTTATTTAGGTTGGATCATGGGAGTACTACCTCGGTGGTAGTACTTCCACGGTAGAAAGTCTGTCTCTTTTATATCTGGAATACTCTCGTTGGTTATCAGTTAATTGGGGAGGGGGAGATGTCTAGATTTTAATAAAAATGTGAACAATTTGGATTTTTGAAATGCTAAAATGAGGAATGTTGGCCTTATTAATCGGAAAACAGTCCTTTTACAACGCTTTGTAACCACGAATTTGCAGGAGATGACATATAACTTTTCAATTACAACTGCATTTCAGATGGGTGGCCAACTTGGCAATATTGTTCAAATGTGCCTTTTATTTGGCTTTGTCTTAATAGAAATAGTCATACAAAATCGGATGGGAGATCTGAAGGTTGCTCGTTGGTGGAAAACTCACCTTACATTGACCCGGCCTAAGACCTTCCAATTGCTAAATTTATTGTTTGAATGCAACCGTCTTATTTATTTTTTATTTTTTTTTTTTATTGTTTTCTCTTTTTCATCTACGCCATGGTTCCCCCTTCCAGCAAAATCAATTTCAAACCAAACCGAATGACGTTTTCAGGCTCAATTCTCTTCATGATTGTTTGCCAATTAAGGAAACTTTCTGGGCGATTAGCTTCTGCACCACACCACCCAGTCCCTCTTGTAACACACCTATCACATATATTCCCATAGCAAACCGTCTACAAGAAAGTCTACAAGACTGTGGGTGAACAACCCAACTTCAGAGCTTGGAGCATTTCTTGGGTAATATTGAACGTTTTGAGGCAAAAGGAATTTAAACCGAAAATTATTTGGAGGTCATAGTCCCCAGCCCTTCTCCCACCCCATCCCAGATCTGACGGCCCTGCGTAATCCTATGGGCATATCATCGCTTTTGTTGAAAGTGTGGGGATATAAACGCTCAGCAGGAATTCCTAGAATTAAATAAGCGCTCAGTAATACTGTAGCGTCCATATCGTCAGCCTTCGCTTACACATTATAACACAAGCCTAGATCAATGCTGACTTTTTGTGAAGAAAGGCAGAGAGCTAGGAAAGGCAAACTGAAACTAGAACTTTCAATTTTTATTTTCCCTTATTTTGAAAGATGTCCTCGGCTTCTTCAAACGCGACTTTTTCAGTATATCCATATAGCGTCTTCTTTTTTTTTTCCTCGAGATGTCTCAAGTTGCCCGGCCCACAACAAATCATCACTTTTCAAAGTAAAACTCTTTTCTTTCAATTTGTGGAAGCAGGATTTCACAGGGGTTCCGCGAAAGACTCATGACTACCCCTTTTATCATAGTCTACCGTAATGGGAAAGAAAAACGGCTTAACATTAGGACGAAATGTATAAAATCAAAGGAAGAACGACATACTTTACCTAGCTGTCGCCGGAAAAGATATGGTCAATTTCTCTTCCGAATGTAGGATCGGAAGGCTGGGATTTCTTGACAATTACCTCTCGCAATTCGTGCAGACGTTCCATTCAGACGACTGAATCACGGGGAAAGAAATGGATGCACAATGAGAGTAAAGTAATAAACGTCTTGATCATGTAGTTAAATTAGGACGAAAAAATGTACAGGAATGGTCAATATCAGAAACGACTGAAGTAAAAGACTCTGGTGATATCACAGGCTTCGTAAAAGCTTACGAGGTGTTTCATTGCTGTTTGGGGGATGCCTTGCTTGTCTGCTCATAGCGTGGTACACTTTGTCTTGCACAAAAATGTCATTGAAATACGTGTAGACTAACCCGAAACCCTTACGGAGAAATTTTCGGATGGTCAAAAGGTATTGGGAGAAGGCTGCTGTGACGCACGAGTCGTTTTATTATATCACTAACTTAGATTTGCAAATCCATAACATTTTACTGAACCTGAGTTGGAGCTACTATTGCCGAGTGGAAAACCTTACCATAAAGTAAGAAAAGACTGGTTGGCCGTTTCGTTTCGTTTTTTTTTTTTGTTTTTTGTTTTTTGTTTTTTTTTTTTTTTTTTTGTTTTTCTTTTTTTGTTTTTCAAATAGGCCTCTATAGTTGTTAAACTTACTGTCTTGCAGATGACGTGACAGGTTTTGAGCGGAGTTGTACGGCAAATGATATATCTTTGGAACAAAATAAACTACATGTCCATTGTATTGCGAGAGGATAATTGATTAAGCGGAGCTGTGCAGTTGTAGTTATGGAGGCTGGCAATAAAATATGCTTACATAAACAAAACGAATGACGTAACTACACGCCTCTTAGGGCTACATTATAAACTATGAAATAATAAATGTAACATCGTTAATCTTCCCGCACATGCGTTTTGGGATGACGCTTACACAGTGTTGCAGACCTCGTTCGCTTTTGTGTTACATGATGTAAGTGGCGAGGTTCCGAAACTGTTGCAATATAAAAGTTGGTCCTACTGGAATTAAAAAAAGCGACCAGACACACGTGTAATTTAGAGCGTTAGTTAGTTAGATGAGGTTTTACGGCTCAGTTTCCAACCAACTGGTGTAAGTCGGGCCGGCCACTGCCTTTTTTAGTATTTTATATCTATGCGACTGTGCATTTGCGCTAAATGGTACTTTCTATGTGACCTTTTATCCGTCATCCGCAAACTCCTCTTCACACCCAAATAACTAGACCCAAGGCCGGAATTAAGCATAGGCCAGCGGCCACGTGCCGGGGCCCCCACAAAAAGGGACCCAAAAAAATAGCATTATCGTATTTTTTGGGTAGAGAATTCCAGACTGAGTCCTTTTCGTGACTTGCACCACTGTAGTCTTATGGAGAATTATAGTCGAAGGGGTGCTCCACATTAGTTTGTGTCCAACCCCCCTCCAAGAAAAATCCGGCCCTGAAAATACACTTTGCCTTAGTCCGTCATTCGTCAAACATCTTAAATTATCTTCAATTCAATCACTACCCCATGTGAATTTTGCTGACCGACGAACGTCAAATTTCTCATTATAACGTATAGAAGTTTTTTAGGGATTTTCAAAGTACACTCATTTTGCTATGATAGTCAAGATGAAGACCACAGACCAGGCCGGGCCGTAGCCAAGGGGGAGAAGCTACCCCCCCCCTCTTGAAATTTTTTTCGCCCCCTAGAAAGTTTAAAGTTGCCATTGACTTAATGCATTTTTACACATTTGGCCCCTCCTGCAAAATCCCCCTCCCCAGGAAGCCATTTCGCCTCTTTCAGTGCCTTGTCTCCCTACGGGCCTGCCACAGATAAAGTTCTAGAGAATTTGATTACTGCAGATCAATGCCGAGGCGAAAGCAATGCTCAGTCGGAAACCATTCCCATCTAGCTCCAGTCCCTTCATCAGGTGGCAAAATGGTAAATGTTCCTTTCATTATTTTTTGAAATAAATGGACTCACCGGTATTTGCTGTTTTTTTTTTCTCCAAGATTAAAGTCTTTTTTTTTCTCAAGACATACGTAAACAGGAGAAGTGATAACGTTTAAAAATAATTCTACATCATGCCAAAAGTGCCCACAAAAGAATAAAAGGCCCCTCGTCCAAATCACACATTTCGAACACGTAGTTCTGAATTACATTTCCTAGTTTTAAACCCTGAATTATGAAGGGACAAGCTTTCGTTTTGTTTCGTTTAAAGGGAAAATGCAGTCCCTCCAATTTGAGTTAGTGTACCCCGGTACACTTATTCAGGAATAGCTCATATCAATCATGTGACAATATTTTTGTCACTTATTTCTTAAATTTATGCAAAATGACTCCTTGGTTTACCTTCAATATTCAATGATTTTATCAGGAAACATTACAAAAAATACTTGTTAGAGAAATAAGAGGAGATCTGTAAGATTTAGCAAATTTTTGAAAATAAACTTGGGACGACTGCCTTCTCCCTTTAGAAATGCATACAACATCAAATATATAGAACAGGTGGGCAATACACGTTATGCTTTGACGTCACGGGATGCCCGTTTGGAGCCAAATAATGAAATTACACTGCATACACTTTGTTTATTTCACACACCTGCGAGAAGTAGACGTACGCGCGAATCTCGAGGGTACAAATGATCTATCTGCATTTGTCGGTATAAATTGCAATGATACGCCCTTTCCTCCATTGGAGGGCGCACTTTCCTTTCTTTGACGTCATATACATAAGGTCTAAAGCAAAACATCTGACTGGCAAAAAGGAGACAGAATACATGCACTCTTAAAAAAGTTGGGTAGAAAATTTAACCAACTTTTAACCAACACTGGGCACATATGTATACGCTCAAAAATTGGGTAAAGTTTGCCCAACAGCTGTTGGTCACATTATTAACCCAAAATTGGTTAATAAATACTTTGCCCAACAGTGGTTGGGTAAAATAGTTTCCCAATATTGTTTAATAAAAATATAGTTTAGATACAATGTTTTAAAAGCTCATTATGCAGTTATGGGAATCCATAATGGAGTACCTCCGTGAAGTTACCTTCTACAAGTTTTAAAAGCTACCGGCATTGCTAAAGCTAGCCAATTTCAAAAGTAGTAGGATTTTGGTTGGAAGTTCATATATAAGTTAATGTTTTGGTTTGGCTATTATATATGTGAGACTTGTTTGTTATTATTAACGCTTAATAATACAATTTTCTTCATCATATTTCAATTTTTTCTTCTTTATGTTGTATTGTACAACTGAGAAAAATGATTTTCTGCAAGAATTCACCATTGCCAGTTTTAGTGTACTTCAACTAGACCTGCATTAAGCGATAAACAAAAAACCTCCTTTGAAAAATTCGGAATGCTCCATTCAGATGATAGGTATGTAAACCTGGTGTTCCAATAGAATTTCAAAGCATTTTAAAAATGCACTTTTCTCAAATTGTCTTTGCAAAACTTCACACAGTGTAAGCGAAGGTTTTGCAAAATATTCAAAGTGAATGTAAAAATTTAGAAATAGGTGTTATTAAAAGAATTAATTGGCAGTACGTTTAACTATTTTTGGTAAATCAATTCACATAAACCACTACCAATAGTTGGTCAATAAGTTTTTCGTTCTTTTGCCCAACATTGTGAAAACTTAAATCAACTTTATATTTTCCAGCAAAATGTTACCCAACTTTTTAAAGAGTGTGGCGGATGGAGGAATAAAAGAAGAGGGACCCATTGTCACGAGTTCGATTTAGTTTTAAGGTTTGCTTAGTTGTGAGAGCGTTGACTCGGCAGAAAGAGTACACGAGGCGAAGTTATAACTTGACAAAACCATAAAAATGTTTTACAACGAGCTGGCTTCTTAAAACTTTACCAATTTGGTGGCACAGTGAGTAACATGATTAACAGAACCTTTACAACTGACAGCTTAATTTAGTCGTTACTCTGATTTTCTGGATGAGATGATACAGTCATGTGAGTTGACGTGGCTTGCGAAGGAGTTAAGGCACAGTTCAGCCACAGGCGTTACGGTCCAGCCACGGGGTTCCGGCCAGGCCTGTAAATTATTATTAAAACCCTCTTGTAATACGTATTCAACGGGCAGATAACGATTCTTCTCCCAAGAGGCCCTCATTTCCCCTGACAAAGCTTTCTTACGGTAAAATGGGGGTGGGGAGGTTGTCGTCCCTCCCGGACATAACAAGCCTATTCAAACCCAATCATACTTGAGTAACAAATTCTTTCAACGCTTCACACAAACGATACTATATTCCACTTTTTACAAACTATACGACTATCAGTAACTAAAAATACAGTATCCCGACTTTAATATTTTAACAGGAGCCCTCACAGATTACGGGTGAAAAAAATAAGGTAGTCACAACTGCTTTTCTATGTAGAGACCTTGAACATGACGCTCGCTGAGGGACGACGAAACAGGTTTACCTTGTAAACTATGTACAAAAATACAGTCCGACCACGTGCCTAAGGTTCAAAGCCCTCATCGGCCCTCAAAAGTCCTCAGCGACCATGAATACCACCAGACCAGTTTCCCTCACCGAGACGACTGCTCCGTCGCAAGATCTTAGGGTAACTCCCTTCCCCAATAAATTTCAAACCGCCCTTTCGATTGATAACGTAAAAGAAATATATAGAGCGGGGCAAGTATGTCCTCACGCTCTTTTACTCTGACAAGACATGAATATTCAAAAGGAATAATCTCAAACTCGAAACACACATGTTGACACCCATCGAGCGCCGAAGGTACAACTAAAGCTGCAAAGCGGTGATGGGGTTGGAAGGGGGTTTAAAGGGGTGCCCCTAAGGGAGGTGCACTCCTAAGAGAAGGGTGTGCTGCCTAAGTGCATGGACTCGGAGGGGGTAAGACCCCTTCCCTTGAGATATTTCGGGCTTCAATGTTGTATGGTGCTATCTTTGACAAAGCTTTGAACTGATTTCAGGCTAAAAATTACCTTTATCCAACCCTAAGGGAGGTGCACTCCTAAGAGAAGGGTGTGCTGCCTAAGTGTATGGACTCGGAGGGGGTAAAAACCCCTTCCCTTGAGAAATTTCGGGCTTCAATGTTGTATGGTGCTATCTTTGACAAAGCTTTAAAATGATTGCAAGTTAAAAAATTACCTTTATCCGCCCATGTGAAAGAAGCCAAAACTTGAGCCATGAGGACTTGTAAAGCGGTTTTGCTCTCTAAAACACAAAACAGCTGAATGAAACCAAAAAAAAAAAAGGCAAATGAAATATACATAGAACCGACGTAGCACAAAGTAAAACTAAGGAATAAAAGATAAAGCTGACAAAGCGACACAACCTGAGAAATGTACGTTATCTCAGTTGAGGACTTCTCATACCTAACAACATATATCCGAACAACACCACCCTTACCCCACTAAAACCAATGACTCTGGGAGCAACACATGGAGTATGCCCTCGGATTCACGATGGATACGTAAACCCCTTACTCCGATTCTGAAACAAGTGTTAACTGAGCCGTTAATCCTCATCTAACTAACTGAAAAAGTGTAAATTCGCTGCAGAGTATTTTTGTTCATCTGTACTGAAATCTGTTTTTTTTTTTTCAGTTTAGGCCTCGAGTCGGGGATGGGGGAAGGAGGAAGGGTCACAGTCCTTAATACTACCACCAGTCTCGAAATTACACGAGACTAAAACTGTTAACTCCTTAGTTTAACTGATGTTGTCTCCTGCAAAAATATACCCACCCCTGGAAGCTCTCTCACCCTCCCCTCCTCGTCAACACATTTCTGACTATGGCACTGTTTCAGTCAAAACGTTGAAATTTCCAATGCAGGTCAAAGGGAAGAGAGAATGCGACGAATTTTCGCTCTCAATCGGAGCACGGTTTAGAATGATCGTAGCAGGAACAATAACGCTTTGCCTGCCAGGCTCTTATGTGAGCTTCATGCATTGTGAGAGTACAGTATATTACCGTATACCAAAATAACACTAAGACACTGTCGTTTTGCATTTCATGCACACTATATATTTCAATGTAAATTTCTTAAAAGTACTTGGATATACACATAAATTGCAATCTATAGTTCCACTGAGAATTGAAAAGCCCAATATCATACTCGCACCAACATCTCAAGCCAATAAATCCCATAACGAATAGTTCCCTATTAGTTTAACCAGCAAAAATTAGTCTCGAATATCCAGTCGATTTCATACACACACAAATAATCATAATAGTTTCAAACAGTTTCCCATCACGTGAAGTAACTTATGACGAAATCATTGCCTCTTTAAGTAATGTTGCGAAGGTCTCTTAACCTTAACAATTCAATAAGCAATGGGTCACATAGCTACCCCAGACACACACCAGACGTAAATAGAAAATAATTACTTTACGAAAATAGCACTACCGTCATGAATTTCACATTACGTGCACCTGCATGGCTTATCTGGGAACCTTTCCCAAACCTTTTATTTCGAATCCTTCTCCCCAGACAGTTTCCTCCCACGACAACAAACCTCCTAAATCCTAATCTTAACTTTAAAAAAAGCTAACGTCTTATCTATTATGCATATTAAAGTAATTTCCTTCACAGACCTATTTATCAGCAGGACTTATGCAAATTTGAATCTAATTTTGTCTTACCCAAATAAAGTGAAAAGACAACAACTTGGCCTAAATACAGTGCATTGACAAAATTTATAAATAGAAAATATATGAAGGGGTTTTTACGTAAATAAACGTTCTTCTGAAGGAGTTCTTGTTGCTATTTTATTTAACACGTGGAACTTTGAGGGTTAACATGCCCTTATTTGTCACCGGCAGCCCGGAAATGTTTTTGTATTTTTGTACGCAAGTATTTAAATCGGGGAAAGCTAGTAGATGAAATGAAAACAGTTTTATAGGACTGAACGAATGGAAATCTCTGTTGTAATTTGCAAATATACTATGGGCGTAGGAAGCGGGGGATGGGGGTTTAAAGCCTCCCAGCCAAAAAGGTGGTGGGGCAGAACTATGCTTCTGCCCATAATCCAAAGACGAAAATCCTCTATATGTCTTCTCTGTAAGAAATGTCGAAAATTTGCAACAATTTACCTTAAAATTTTATCCAAATTGCGTCTCACGACCCCCAAACATTCAAAAAATTTTGAAAAGGGGAGGGGGCATCCCTCCCTTTACACCCTCCCCCTAGACGGCGATCAGAAACAAAGTTCAGCCCCCCCCCCGTAGCTTCCTACGCCTCTGAACTATACAAACGATAGTTGGGAATACAGACAAATCATGCTTAAAGAACTGATGAAGGAACATATTTTAAACCTTTAACAGGTCTTTAAATTAACACATTCCCTTGACTATGTATTAATGTTTCACCGAAAACATAGTGAGTCACTTACATAGGCAGACGGGCGGAGAGGGCGATCCACACCGACAGGGCTTTGGGGGAGTGACTTTTTTGGTCTCCTGCAAAGTAGAGTACAGATGTTTTCCCATTAGGGCATCGCCTGGGTGCCTGGGAAGAAGAGGTGTATTAGTCCGTCACCGCAGTTGCTGACTGCACTCGTTAGAATATGTAGGTCAAGTAGATTTACATATTTTACAATTGTTGTGATGATTATATATATATATATATATATGCGGGCTACAAACTCAAGGACGCCCCGGCTGCAGAGTTTTTTTTTCCACAGGGAGAATGAGGGCAATTTTCGAAATTTCCATTGAAATCATGAAAAATGAAAAAAGATTCTCAGGTTAGGATTAGGGTTAGGTTTAAGGTAAAAATATGATATTGCCCCCATTCGTCCTGGGAAGAAAAAACTACACACCCAGCTACCCATCACAAGACTAGCCACACACCGCACTGAGAAATGAAGTGTCTATCAACACTACCAGGATCTAACCAATAGATCACATTACATAGGGGAGACTGCCCATGCAACAGCCAAAATCGCCCCCAAAGAGATGTCAATGAGCGAAAAATACCACCCCACCTAATGAATGGATAATGAAAACAAACTAACAGTGCCCAAAGTACTGATGGTACAAAATGGTTTACGACCACAAAAATTGTGCCAAGTACCCTTGTAAGCTTCTCTGACAAATTTTAACATGGCAGAATATTACATTATCTTGACTGTGTCTTTCTTAAAAGATTAAAATCAATAATTGCACCAATGAGCCTGCGCTATCACCATAACTTAGTCAAATAATAGAAAACGAGTCACAATTTCTAGAAATTCTACAAACAAAGTAAAACAATAAAAGACAGAAAAGACTATAAGGACAAAAGAAGCGATAACGGGCACTTAAGTAAAGGAAAAGAATAAGTGGATGGCCACACAATTACGAAACGTAATAAAATGAGGCAAAGGTACAAGACACAGCGAAAATAAGCAATAAAATACAAAAGGGTATCCAAGGACACAGAACAGGACACAGAACAGGACATAGTACTATCAAGGAAAGAATAACGGAGCAGTACATAGACAACGTAAACAACAAAATCATAGCAGTAACGAACAATCAACAAAAATATTGAAAGACAAAGCAATGCCAAAGAAAGGAACCACATAATAATAACAAAGAAACTAGATAGAAAGAAAAGTAACAAACGATAGGGCAATAAAAAACAAACAATGAAAGACAAAACAGTCAAAAGGAAACACAATGAACAATCAAGACCAAGTAATAACATGGAAACAAAAAGTGACAAAAATGGAAAAAAAAAAGAAGAATAGAGAAGTCAGTAGCAATTGAAAAAGCAAAGCAAACGGTAAATAAAAAAGCGCAACACAAAGAGAAAGAATAATTTAAAGTCACAACAGTTACGCACAACAATCAAAAGATATGTTTTGTTACAAATTATTTAACTGGCTACAAAGGATATTTGGTCCTGTTTGCTTGTTTTTTTTTTCATCTTCAGCGTAGGAGATGACGGTACTTGGGATTCACATCCAGCTTACATTCCTGACATGGGAACTCCTTCTGCAGAAAGGGCTCATACCTGTGGAGATAAAGAATAAACAAAGACTAGTTCCATACTGAGGCATACCCTGATAGGCTGTGAATCAACTGACTCTGTGTAACTGACCAAGATCACAAAGCTACCTCCTCTCCTGCCCCCTTCCCCAACCTACTCCTGTGGTGAGGAGAAGAGGCAAGGAGTAGGGTAATAACTAATGATGATGACCAACAAGAAAAAAAACTTCATTTTGTAACTGGAAATTTCTCTTCTGATGACCCCCACTCTCTGCCAATAGCACACTGTGGGTGAATGCCATTAACGAATAAACAAGAATACTCACAGTGAAGTGCAAGTTCTTTGCTCTGCTCTGCTGCAATGGTTTGCTACCAAACTTTCAGTTGAAAAGTTTGGATCTATTGTTGGGCACTTTCGTTAAATAGCCTCCTCATATTGAGAAACAAATGAAAGACAGCTTTGTATTTCCTTAATGTACTTCCACATTATCACTCTTACAAACAAACAGATGCCCATTTGTCAGGCAAGGAGTACTTAAACAAAGTGTACTGTATGTATACTTAGAGACATGTCCAAGCTAGTGTATTTTTGGTAATGAAGAGGCTGCCCTGATCAATGGTGAGTTGATCATCACATCACGTTACATTTTTCGTGACAGGCATACAGAAAATTTAACAGCTTTACACCAGAATATCCTTCTAAGTATAATCCATTAACAATAATATGACATACTGCATGTGGTCAATTGTTTTAATAAGCAGAGGAATAACTCCAATCATAATTATATACTGCAACTGCTGTATGTCTAAATGACAACACTTACCCTTTAATGTAAGACAAAATCCTTCAGCCAACCACTTTGCATACAGTAAAATTTCTGAGTTTTCAGTTCAGGAAAAGAAGGAAAACTACATTTCACTTTCCTTTTCTTACTGTACATGCCTTGTTGGAACCATATTGAAAATCAGTACTACAAATGATAATTTCGAGTTCTGATTTTTTATGCAGGAATGTTTCTAAAACACTAAAAATCACTGAATGAAAAAGTGAATGCATCCTAAATAAACACTCACCACTCACTGTACCCAAAGGCATAGGAAGTGGGGGAGGGGTGCAGTGAAAAATGTGATGGAGCAGAAGTATGCTTTAAGCCACCTTCCCCAATCCAAGGATGAAAATCCTTGAAAATTATTTGTTCTCTCTTCTAAAATTAAAAAATTTGAATTATTTTCTTTAAAATTTGCCCTACATTTCAAATGTTGGGCAAATTTTAGTCATCTAAGGACCCCCAATATTCCAAAATTTTCCAAAGGGGTGAGAGCACCCCCAGGACGGCAGTCCAAAGCAACATTCAGCACCTTGCCCCCTCGCCGCCCCCCCTCCACCACCTGTCGAGAAGAGCTTCCAATGCCTATCAGTCAGTTATACAGCTTTAAGTGGAAACCAGCTAATGGTGTACAGTGGAAGTTTCAACCACAGTTTCAGATTAGAATGAGTCAGGAAGCAAGGTACATACTGTAATGTAACTTTTTTTAAAAGGTCTCTTCCCAACGGTTTGAGGGGAAATATCACCCCCTAAAACCTATTAGGGCTACATAAGAGTCCAAAGAGGCTACTGTATTTGCACTGTTGGTTTTGTTGAAAATCACTACTTATTTCAAGAAAGAAGATGCTTTTCATAACAGATTGTATTATTTCCCCCCTCAATGTCTCTTTAAGGTCCATTTTGGCTACTCCTGGGGCCAATCACCATTGCACCTGTGCATTTTATACACTGGAAGGAGCTGTTGATCTATCACTGAAATCTATGGAGGAGGCTGGCATCTAAATGGTCCGAGGATTTATACCTGACATACGTAATCAAGTATTAAACTGACTAGCACTCATGACAACAACTAAAGCTGAGCAGTGCAGTAATTACCTCTGGTGACAATGAGGTATGACTAATTAATTGCTTCACAGCTACCATACAAACCATGAACAATATGGAGCATAGTATATTTCACCTGTCAGGCAACACGAGCATATTGGTCACACTATATAGTCATACTATATAGTCTAAATGTGACAAAAATTGATCGACAATTCTTCTTGCTACAGTAGGTTCCGAAGTATCACACTGCACACTTTTACCTTAAGGGTTATGCAGCACTAGATTGCATGTAAGGTCATCTCATTTTTTGAAAAATTTTCAAAAGGAAGGGGGACAAACCCTCTCCTTAGACCCCTCCCCCTGGCCAGCAATTACAGAACATACTGCATGACCTCCGACCTCCATGAGAGACACCCTTGCTATGCCACTGGTCCAAGCATCAACGATCGGGTGGTCTGGACAGCAAAGTTGGGACAAGTTTGCCCCTCTGTTCCACTTAATACCCCTTTATCCACTATCCTATATCACTGATGAGATAAAAATGATGTTACTTTCAGTTACCATATGCTGATCATTAATTTTGCCATACTGTACCTTAGTTGTGATGACTCAGTTGCATTGTGATCAATTAAAAATTAACTGTAATTTTTTTACGACAGCTTATTTGTGTTTGTAACTCAGTTGCTCAAGGTAACATGTTTATGTTGCAATGGGGAGTAAAATACTGGACAAGCCCCTCAGGGTTTTTTTTTTTTGGTTTTACTTCCATATGCTTCAGTGTTATATACTGTATGTATTCATTACTTTGTGTATCTGTACATTTTGATGATGTAGAAAAACAAAACGAAACGAAACCAAAAAGAAACTCTTGTCATTTATTTCTTGTAGGAGCTACCAAAAAGAAGACCCTGCCAAGTTACTTTTTGTCAGAGCTGTAACAAAATTCAAAACCTTGTTCAAGGCACATCATACAAACTCACAAACTGGAATTTTTCCATCTGGGAAACCATTTGATGTGTTACATTGATCTACCCAATGTGTGGTAAGTGCAAAGTAAGTGACAAGTATTATCACTGAAAATGAATTTTATTTGAAAAAAAACTGGCATAATTTCTTGAAATACTTACCAAAAGTTAACAGCCAGGTTACGTCCTTCTGTTATATTTGGATAAGACTGCACCTCATGCCACCAGAATGCTGGCATAAAGAGTATGTCTCCTTCATTAATGGTACAGTTGAGAGGCTTTGCATCAGCAAATCTTGGAAATCTCTAAAACAGGAAAATGGAGTAAAAATTTAATAAACAAAATAAAAACTTAATGAAATCTCTAATAAGAGGTTGTAGATCAGCAATAACATTATTGACAGTGTTTAAAGTACTGTGCAGTAGCTGACGAACCAAGTGGGTTTCTGTAATATTCAAAAAATATATGCAATCTTACTGTACAGTAGTTTCAGAAGGAATACAACTGTGAAACCAAATTTCAAATGACACTTTCACTGCATTTTAGAGAATTCTCTTAATTTTTAGCGCATCAAGTTGGAAGAATATCAGAAATTCTTTTAAATTTATGATGAAATTCTGTATAAATTCAATTTATCATGTATGGGATTCCTTGAAGTTTAAATTACAATATGGAGAGGTGAGCGGCTCAACACTCGCATTAATCTTAAGTTGGTGCCCCTATCCACTACACTAGGCACTATAATATTACCCCATGTGGAGATTAGAAGAATTGTGGTGACAAATTTTCAGTTCAAGACTGCAAAGTCTGGCAATCTTTAAACTGCACAGGTATGATACAAAACTCTCTTGTACTGTACTGTACCTCACCCCCACACACAGTGGAGCTAGGTTGGCTTTGCAGGGCTCGAAATAAGCTTGAAAAAGGGCACAGCCAAAATGAGCAAATTGGCTGTTGGTCTATGTTATTTCATAGGACAATTAGCGAGGGGCACCACAGCCATCAGTAAGGGCACGACAGTCGTGGCTGTCCGTGCTGCCTGTTATTTCGAGCCCTGGCTGTGGTCCCACACAGTATCCCTCTCTTGGAACATTCACTCTGCTATACCCTACAGTAGCCCCCCCCCTTAATCCCTGACATTGTGTCCTTTACCAGCATACTGGCACCTTTGCTTGGTGGTATAGGGGTATGTATATGTAGTACCGTACATAAACAGTACCAGGATCTGTACAATACAACCTATACTGTACTGTCTCAGAATGACATTCCCTGCAATCTACCAAAAAAAGAATGCCAACTTACAGTACTCAATTGAAAATGAGTTTGGCTATGTAACAATTTTGCTTTGGAACTGTAAGTCAAGGTATGAAATATTTGACAAACACTGCACCTCTCTGGTTCAAAATTACTGCATGAGTTTGATGTAGCCTACATTATGAGCTTTTATGTATATATATATATATATATATATATATATATACTGTAAAAGATAAGTTATTGTAACCTACAATAAAAAACACTGACCTGTAAAATGCTACAGGGTAATGAGCTCTTTAATATTTTTCTTACCTTAAAGTCAGGATTGAGAATGTCTAATGGTGACATGACCATTGATGTACTGTCCAAAAGAGTCTTTCTTCTGAAGGTCCGTGAACTTTTGTCATATCCCAGCAAAGCTTCAGGAATGTGGGCCTCATAAAGACGAGTGTTGTCATGGGGCTCAAATAATGTAAGCTCTTTCTTGCCTCGTATCTAT
Organism: Holothuria glaberrima; assembly: GCA_009936505.3. NCBI lineage: Eukaryota > Metazoa > Echinodermata > Holothuroidea > Aspidochirotida > Holothuriidae > Holothuria > Holothuria glaberrima. The sequence continues at coordinate 21,488 of WURT03657735.1, forward strand.
TTTTAAAAAATTAGTATGTCGAAATTAAACTTAATCTTTTCACAAAGGGGTGTTCCCATACTGTACAGTACATTTCTCAATAGGAGCTAATCACTTCCTACTGTTAATAATTTATTCAGAGTTACAAATAATGTGGATTTGCCAGGAGGTAGGTAAATGATACAAAAACAGTTCCTCTTCCAATTATTCTTACATGGACTTCCAGAGTCGCCCTGAACATTGTATTGTTCAGATTTTCTTATGAGCTGATTTCATCTCACAACTAATCTATTTTCTCACTTAGGTTATAACTTATATTAGTTATATTTAATTTACATAACCCTAGATCTATGATCATCAGTTAATCCAAACCTTTAGATCCTTAGTAACATACTACACTGTGGTAATACAACAGTCTAACAAAGTGTGACAATAGTCTGATCACAAAACACAGTAATACTGTCCAGTACTGCCATATCCCTAGCCATTACAGTATGTTCAGATACTGTATGGGGTTTTTATGCTGCTTTTTGCAATTTAATGTATATTTTATTGCCCAGAAGAAGTTTTCAGTTCTTTACATTTACAGTGTGTACTAAAAAGTTATCATTTATTGTCTTTCACCCCATCAGCATTACATTTAAAGGGGATTTGCCTATGGCATCCCTGCAATGGCATCCCTGACCAAACATATATTTAGGAATATCCCCAGAGTTCCAAATACAATTGATAACTGCAATTTGATTGACATTCATTCAAACAATACAGTTTCACTCTGGTTCCAAGGTCAACAATGAATTGAACAGTCAGTTGTGTTCCCAACTTAGCTCACACACAAGTTGTAGTGTTTGACAATATGCCTCAAGCAATTTAAACTCAGTGCAGGCTACTGTGACTCTGGCTAAGAGGTGTAATAAAACAGGAGGTTTAGAAATTAACTGGTGGGGAGAATTGTTACTGTCTAAGGTGAGATTAAAGTGCCTTTAATTTTATTTGAAAACAAACCTGACATAGAAAGTTGTCAAATGGGTCAAAGTGAAGTTTCCCCAAAGTATCTCCATCACTCAGCCAAATGTTTAAATGTTTCATCTCTAATAAGTCCACGGCAAGGCCCAATTCTTCTACATCTTTCTCAAGTTCAGGAAAATGACTAATGGAAGAGTATTCTAAGTAAGCCGAAACCTTGGTACTTGTACCATTCTTCTTTTCACTACAAGTTTGCTCAAACTGCTTCTGATCCATCATGTCTGAAAATTCTGCAAATCTTATGTTTGCAGTGCCGGGTCGAACGACAACCAAGTCTGGGAAAGGCAATTGGCTGTAAATATATGGTGGTATCTCCAATGTTTTATGATCTTCCCACAAAGACACATCCTCTACTCCCTCAAATACTCCATTGGGTGCCAACTTGATGTGTATCTTTTCATCTTTGTAGCGACTGAGAAAGAACTCTTTTGTCCATTCTGTGAAAGCTGTCCAGTGACTTATAGCATTTTCTATGATAAATGGTTTTGACCTTATCAAGTAATTGTGAAAAAATTCTTCCTTGGTTATAGAGTGTGATAATCTAGTGCACTGAGGTATAGATGACCTTGCAGACTCTTGAGCATGTTTTCTGTCAACTTGTGGCTGCCAATGTTTTGTTTCCACAACATTGGTACTGTGGCCTTTTTTACATGAGTCCTTTGTTTCACTGACACACACTCCATCAGAATATTCAGAATGAAATTCTTTTCCTTCTCCTTCCCCTTCCCCATACGTTTTCATATGCCACAGTGCACCCATGGTTACATTTGAGACCTCCCTAACATGAAACAGATTGGCCAAAATTTCATCTCTAAATATTCCAGTATGAGACTTTTTACCTTCTAATGTTTTGTAAGTATTACATTTTGAGTTGATGAAATGAAGCATACTTTCTACATCAAAATCCAAACCATAGCTTTCTGCTCTAGGTCTAACATTCAATGTTTTAACAAGGCAGCTCCTATCTTTCCTTTTTCTTGGGAAAAATGCAATGTCATGCTGTATATTTAATTTTTTTCCTCCAGTTTGGCCTTGACTTTCCTTCCATTTGAGGGGTTCTTCTGGACCCCACAAAAATGGCCCCGCGTGGTAGGCGATGATGACCTCATTTTCATCAGAGGGACTTTCAGGATGAGCAGAATTTCCCTCTGTGTCTGAATTTTCGATTGATACTGTTGTATTTTCTCCCATACTATGCACGGCCCTACTATTATCTGCATCATGTATGTCACTTCTCTCCTCCAGCTTAGTGTTATCAGTTGCACTCAAACCTAGCGTTAGGTCTCTACTGCTAGGCCTAGTTTCACGAAACACTGAAGTCAGCGTAACAAAATTGTTCCACAACACTTCATTTTCGGGGGATAAAAGAAGAAAAACGCAACCTCTTTCGATTTTTTCTTGAACTTCTATCGGTTGGAGTTCTTCTAATTTTCCCTGGGCGACAACTCCAAACAGGGTTATAAGAAACACGAATACAAACTGAAAACAACATTTCCTCAAGGGGGCCGCCATCTTGCCGATAATGTTCAAATGCATACGTGTTATTAAATACTGGAAGGGCGCCACTACGAAATCTTTGATTTGGACATTGATGTGTGAAGATTGTACTTGCCAGCTTGTACGTGACTTCCCCGCACGCGCATAGCCAAAGGGGAGGGTAAGTTAGTTAGGTGACGTTTTACGGTCCAGTTTCTAACCAATTGGTTTAAGTCGAGCCAAAGGGGAGGGGGAACGTGAGGGCAGTACTGCCTAGAAACCCCAAGAGTGTTCAAAATCACCATTGCATTTAAGTATGCCCCATATAATTTTTCGCCCCAAGGAAGCTATGTCCCCGCCCTTCAGTAATTTGTTGCCATGGAAAATTGTCCAGCTGAAAATTTGAATTCAGTGTACGAGTAATTGCATGGTGTCGGGTTTTTGGGGTTTTTAACTGCTTTTAAATGGTTTGAACTGGTTTTGTCAGAACCTGGTAAAGCCCGACACCAAATAGGCTACCTGTTCCTTGACTGAAATTTTCAACTGGTTCTAACATATTGTCAGGTACCTGTTAAGACCCGACACCAAATACCTGTTTCTTGACTGGAATATTTTCCTCAGTGGTTTTAACTGGTTTTGTCAGGTACCTATTAAACCCGACACCAAATAAGGGCCTGTTCTTGACTGGAATTTTCTCCTGGGTGGAGCTTCTACGGAGTAGTAGCTCTACGAGTAGGGATAGAGGGGTAATAAACTCAATATGCAAAAGAAGAAAAGGATAAAGGACCGGAAAGTGAAATATTTTCAAGGCTGGACCTTGCCCTAAACTAGTAAAGAAACCAACGTAGAAAACAAGCATACTGGAAAAACAAAAAACAATTATAAGTTGGTACAAAAGAGGGTAACGTATGTAAACTTGACTATATGGATGAATTACGGTAACATATCAATCAAGTAATTTTTAGGTTTTCTTTTGATAAAGCTAAGGGCAAGGAGTTGCATAGTATTTTAAAGGTAGGGAATTATATTATTACTTGCAGTCACAACGTTATAAGACATCATTCTTAACATATTCATGCAAGCTCTCACTCAAGCCTTCCTTTCGCTTTCGATCAAAACAAGTAAATCCATACCTTGGGCACAGCATACATCGAAGAGTCTTTGCAGTCATGCATTTGTGTACAAGTGCGGATCATATGAGTTCAATAAGTTTGGGGACCCTTGTCCTTTCTCGGCAGAAGAATAAAAATACTGAATACTAAAGGAAAAAAGGAGACGAGAGAAATGAGATACTTTAATTGTTAAAGAAATATGTTACTGAAATTTTACAATTCCCATAAATAAGTCTCAAATTAAGGAATGTTTATGTGCAACAAGAAGCTATAAGGCCTGTCCTCACAGTATTCGTATGTGTTGCGTATACGTCACGTCACGTCGCGTCACGTCACTTTTACGCATTCTTCCGGATACGTCAAGTCGCATGCCTGTCTGTAGAGAATGCGTTTATTTCGATGTGTGTCTTTGAGACACAGTGTGTAGTTTCCAATTACAATGCGTGCTGATTGGCAAAAAAGAAAGTGTATGAGGGTCATAGCAAGTTTCACACTACATATTCAATACATGTCTGGTGGTGAACCCCACCCCCCCCTAGTCTCCCCAATGAGACTGGTATTTGAATGAAACATTACAGTGAACCTCAATAAAAAACGAAAACAACACACTGAACATGATTTTCATGACAAGAAAATGCACAGTATGTATAGGGCACGTATGACCCTCATGAAGGAAGTGCCGGTAATTTATCAGCATTATATACTTTGCAATATATTTATATCTTCTCATGTACTGCGAAATGTCCCTGTGTAGTCATGTATAGTGCCCAGACTACTTCTCACCACTTTTCCACTATCGAGGTCAATAATATTGCGAGGGTGGTGGGTACCCAAAGAATCACACGCGTATACATTCTCTATGTTGAAAAAATTTTTTTTTTCTTTTTTCATCTTTTTTTGAGCTTTTCTACCTATTTTACAGGCGTTTTATTATGAATTCGAGAACAAACTTTTCACCATTTTGCTTCCAGAAGCCTTTAAATTGCAGTTTTTCAACCAGGGGACACCCCTCCCCTCAGAACCCTCCCAGCCCCCTCCTGATAAATCTCTGACTACGTATTTAGCTGCAATTTCATTCGAATTTTACCATGTAGTACGTCCTTGTAATATGATGACACTGTACGAGTGGAACCTGAACAGGATTCCTCAATACTATGGCCGGTTTTCCTTCTTTTGTAATGCATATGTTCTCAGGATAACATTTTATGAGAGGAAAACATGAAAGAAATCAGATTTGACGCATGGTGACGTACGTCAACTCTGTTTCTGAACGCACTTGGACTTTGCCAGAAATTGACGCATCCGGAAGCATGTGTCAACTTTTTTTTCCGCATCGATCGTGACGTGACTCAACGCGTCCTGCGTGGAAGGCTCCATTGATTTACGTGCAAAGTGATAAAGTTGACTTGACGTAGACGGATCGTGACGCGACGCAACGCATCCTGTGTGGACAGGCCTTAAGCGAGCGGTTTTCTGCCCTGCGTTTGTGGCTGAAAGCTTCTTGTTACACAATGCGCTATGTTATGATAGCGTTCTGCTTATGTATTCAGTGTCAAGATGGTGCACTCTAAAAACTTCCAGGTTAAATTTAACCAGGGTATGGGGTCAATAGTTGTCCATACATTTACTGGTTGGAAATGACCACGAAATCCGGGTCAGAGAAACATTTTCCTGGTTAAAGTAACAACTTTTTATAACATCTTGACATTTTCCTGGTTAAATATGAACAGGATCTCCAGCCTATGTATGAATTTACTTACCTTGCACGAACACGATATGCCAAGTAGGAAGAAGCAGCTATTTAAAGATACGATACATGGTGAGTGAATGTCCCATGTTGAGAAGAAGACATATATTTTTGGGTAAAAATAAAATGAGGTCGACAAAGGGTGAAACTCATAATGTCTAAACCTTGTGAAGTAAAATTTCTAGAAACTGCTGATCATCCAACAATTTATTTATGTGATCAAAATCCTCGAATACTCACTGTTATTTTGTATTGTAGTCGGTTTCTACTTTTTTCGATACCATATCCAAATTATTTCGGGTGTGGCAGCTGTATGAATAGTTCAAATGGTGATGACTGACAATCATGCCTACACTTCCCCACTTACAGATAAGTTTATAAGACGGGGAGAGCAGTGAGTTGGGGGAAAAGCTGCAGTGTGTGCTCAAAGCACCCGTAAACTGTATACCTTTATGTGGGGGCTGCCTGGGGGAGTGGGGGCTGACGGGGGGAGTGGGGGCATAAACCTTGATTAGGAGGGACATATCCCCCATATCCTTTTTGTGGCGACTCTCTTATTTAGGTGCAAATAGCAAGTGTTAGCTCAAAATTTTGTGCATTAAATTGATAAGATCAGTGCTCACTTGCTGGAGGAGGGCAGTCTGGAAAAAGTGAGTAGTTTCATGGAAGAGCAACAAGTAAAGATCTTATCACTGCGGAGAATAAAGTTTTCCAAGCAGACTTTATAGAGTACACAACGACTCTGATTTAGTGAGTACATTTTGACCGACATAAATTCAAGCAACATTACACAACTCTGATTGGTCATTGATGACTTGTGCAGTCAGGAGCGTACACATTGCATAGCAGACAGCTCTCACACTGTAGTGTGTGGATACGGCCTTGAGCAATTCTAACCCAGTAGTATACGCCATTACAGTTTTGTCGAGGCGTTGCACTAGACAGGTGATTTTGCTTGGATTAGGAGAGAGATCAAAGGGAAACTAAGAAGGGAGAATTTTCTGTCTCGGGAGAGATTTGTTGCTCTTTAATAACAACCCCGGTCCCCAGGTTATACATTAGTCTTGTCGAAGACCCCTAATACGTTTTGGACACAGAAACGTGTCAATTGGGAACCCGGAACTTATGTGTACTCCTTCATCATACACTTCAGAGTGCCTGACAAAACACGTAGTCTCAACAGTTTAGTTGGAAAGAATCCTCTATCGGTAAACAAAGACTTGTCACGGTGCTCATTCGATCCAAATTTGCTAAACAAATTTACTAACGTTTTAACAAAGACTAGGTATGCAGGTGTACTTGTACAGGAATGCACATACGTGGCTAAAATACCTTGATATGTAAATAACTATATGATAACTACATAAAGTTATGCTTTAAACGAACCAACGAATGGGCCATACTAGCTTGCGGGGTGGTGTCAGTTTGAACAGCTCCTCAGTTTCCCAATTCACCGTTAGGGATTTGACTGAACAGGGAATATGCCGTACAGCCTGTTACGTAGGAAAGCTCATACCATGCTTTTCGCGTTGAATCTAAATTAGCCGGCCTCTGGGACTTTCCCTAAGAAAGTAAAACACTCCACCGGCTTTGTAACGTTGAGCTTTGTACTGTGAGCGGCGGCGTCTGTAGGGCGTCCACAACAAGTTGTGTATCCACAGTCCTCGATCACAGGATAGTCAAATGAACAAATCTGATCACATGCACAGTTTACTGCTCGTTTCATGTAGCATCGTTTTATTTCCAAAACATCCAAAAGCTGGTTAAAAACTTAAATGAGATGAATGCAAACTTCGGTGTGGAAAAATAAGTTAGGACAACCATATGGTGATGCTTGGTTGACATGTGCTACGTCTTTCAGCCTAAGCAACAGTAGAAATACACCCCCCCCCCTTACAGCAGGGAGGCCCGAGTGGCAGCTCCCTGCCCATAGCTACTACTCTCATTATGAGTACCCTTATATGGAATCACAGATTAGAACGAATAGTGGCAAGAGAAGCTATTGACTCTATCTGAGTCCCTTGCATTTGCAAGAGGCCAGGCCCCGTAGCCGGGGAAAGGGATGTATAAGGAAAATTTTTACCCTAAAATATTATTAAGAACGTCAAATAGAAGTATCTTCGTGACTCAAAAATATAACTCTTCTCGGTAAACTTGCACCTAGTCTGGCTACGGGTCGCTTTATTGGTATTTTGTAGTTTATGAACTACGAAAGTATGGGAAAATTATGTAAAATTTGGGGTGGATGAAGGGAGGTCACGGGTGCGGGGGCGACTTGTTAAGTGATAACCCTTTGACAAAGTGTCAGTACATTGACTAAATGCTGTTGGTACATTTACTTATTATTTTCATCTCTGCCCCCACTTCTATCACCCTAGTTACGCTACTGTCACATCTCCTTGGTCGAATGATGTTGTCGGCATTATAGCCCCACTATTGGGAATGCATTAGTTGCAGTAGGACTTGGCAACCTAGCCTACCCTAGGCCTACACTTCTGACATGAAATTCCCAATCACTAAGTGACTTCGAAAAGTACAAGCTCAACGTATCCATGCACTTGCTTGTAACAAAAACACTAGAAAGGTCCGAAATTTCAGGCTTCGTCGAATCGATATTCTCTGCAACACGAGTTCTGTTATCACGCGCCATGGTAACATCCCTTGTAACAACTGAAACGAGTCAGCTTGACTGCCACGTTGTTTGCAATGTGTTCGGCCGCATTTAGGCCTATGTTTGATAATGTTACAGTTCATGCACGAAGAAGTCTAGACAGGCCCGTACCCAGACAAGGTACTTAAGGGGGGGAATGGCTTCGGGGGGGGGGAATTTTAGGGGATCAAATGTGTAAAAAATGTATTAAGTCAATGGCAACTTGAAACTTCTCTAGGGAGGCGAAAGGTTTTCAGGGGGCTTGCCCCCTTGCCCCGCCCCATAAGCTACGGGCCTGAGGAAAGAAGCCTTTTCTTGTCGGTTTCTGACGAGTTACCGTATTACCGTCTGCGCTGTTGCTTGCTTTAAAAAGCCATTTGCAGTACAGTAGGGTCACATCACCAACATGGCATGCTATATACGTACGATATAATATAGACTGTATACCTAGGGTGTATTATGATTTCTGAAAGAGCACCGTCTAATGGAATCTGCCACAGAGTGTGCTTCGTAGGCTAGCTTCACTGTACTTTGTGCAGCTGCAAGTTCATTGCCCTTGGTCTCTGTTACCAATTAAGCACGACCTCGAGGATACCACGGAAGAATAAAAAAAAACATTTTCTATCAAGTATAGCTATGAAATACACACATTCGATTTTTGTGGCTATGATGTAAATAACACGATGTCTTTTAGACTGTTAAAGGACAACCACAAATAGATACTGACTGGATAATGTATGGCAGGGTTACCTAAACCCATACAGCCAGACTTAATGACTTGCCAAAAAGTGTCGCTTATGTAACAACAAATTTAAACGGATGTAGCTATTATGAAGTAAGGCCTACAACCATCCCCCACTTCTCACGCGGGGATCAGTGTTGTGAGTATGATCTGCGAGTAAATTTCCGGTTTCGTCGACTAACGAACTAACTAGCTAACTATCTAACTAGCTAACTAACTAACTAACTAACTATATATATATATATATATATATAGCCTTTACCGATTCTCACTACATAAATATATCAGTTGATATTTTGCCGCCTGATGAAGGGTATTCACCCGAAACGTTGAGCAGTTTTCTCCTAAATTTTTAAGCACACTTCATTACTTTTATTGACCTACATATTGAACGAGTGCTACGCAGAAATCGACCTTATATATACATATATATATATATATTTATGTGTGTAGGCTATATTTATGTATATATTATTGGCCTATTAATTGCTGTGATATTCGTAGTATAAGGCATAATTAACCTATAATGTAAATGCAAATTAAATTCGTGGACATTCCGCGTTCTTTAGCGGGAGACATACTCCTCGTGTCTACCTTCGATCACATCGAGTTTACCAACTGGCATCATCCGCAGCTACCTTGAGTTGAATTTGAGAAACGACAGTTAAAAAACTCTTTAACATTGGAAAAGTTTTCAATTGCCAGCTAATTTAGAATTCAAAAGCAGGTATATACGGCGAAATTTGAAAAATATTTAATTGTTTTGTAACCTTTGTCCAAATTTTTATCCTTTTCTTTCACTTTTTCTATAAATTGTCTGGGAAATGCGGGATTTGGCATCATGTTTTTATAAATTTGGCATTAATGTGCTAGTCAGAGTTGGCAACCCTGATTAACACGTTGAATTGGGTTGTGACAATGTTGATCAGGACGGTTGTTAACACGTGACACAGCAGCTTTTATCAAGGTTTTATTTATTTTATTTTTATTTTTTTTTATTTTTATTACAAAACCGAATATTACTGAGCTGACTGAAAATGCTTTTCTATTTTGATATATTTGTTGCTTTGATGCAGTAGGTCAATTAAAAGAATTAGCTGGGTGACGCAATGGCACTGCATGTTTAGAGTGACATTCAACCTTTGTCATTGACGGATCTGTGTAAGCAGCTGAAAGGCTTCAATGAAAGGGGATACGACCATTCACTAACCTTTTATAGGTACCGTTGTTGAAATTACGAAACAATGGGGGCGGAGCAAGATCTCTCTTAGGCTACAAGTTAACCATGCGTGTCACTCTACATTGCCTTTGCATTGGCCTTTGAATCTATTAATAGCAGTGGGTGATCGTGGGTAGACGTAGAATGTAGGCAATGCGACTGTAGACTAACGTGATGTTAAAGAATGACAATGTGGAATTAGTAAATTTGTCAATGATTCGCATGTCACTCTTTTGTGAAGATACCCAAGGTTCATCTTTTGCATGCATGATGCGCGTGATGATGCATGCGCACAATTCGTGGAACGACAAAATAGGAAATAACAATTCTCGTACCATAAAACGTGAAAAAATTTTATACAAAGTAATTTTGTTTGAAATCAATAAATCTCGTTTTCATCAATTCGGGAAAATTTCTAGGGGTGCAAATACATTTGGTATAACTTAGTCTTAGTAGTAGAAAGCTGTGTATTTTGGACCTGTTGATTAATTCAGGGAATTGTCAGAGTTTTTTGAGCAGTTGCAAAATTGGCAGCATTGCACGTTAACACATCAATGAAAGTTTGAATACGGTAACATCCTAATGTAAGCTGCAAATTCGCATTTTGTATGTAGGCCTAACCTTAATTTTGAATTTTTCTCAAATGATACATTTTGATGTCATTTTCAAATGTGTATAAATTTTGCTTCAAACTGGACGACTTGCTTGTGAGGGTGCTGTTTGAACAATTATTTCGGCAGCTTTCTTATTCGACCTAACTGTGATATCATGTGAATTGAAGAGCCTATTCTCAGTAGCATCATGCTACGTAACAATGCAATGACACTTACTTATATGTAATTTGGACAACAGCTTCAGCATTTGTAGGATGTATACAGTGTGGTTCAAATTGTACATGAGTAGTGGTCCATATTACACTCGTGCACGTCCAACGTGGTTCATGTTGCAAATTAAGATCCCTATTTAAATCCAATATTTTTCCAGTGCATCCAAATTCCGGCCAATTTGTTCTATGTGCAGTAAAAGTTCATCAAAAGCAAATTACTATCTTTTTCTTTTTAATTTCCTTTCCCTTTCTCGATTTTATTTTCTAAATCTTTTCTTAAGTGGTCCAAATAACACGGCATTCCACTATTGGCCACAGACCACAAATTATTGCATGACTTACATAAAGTTTTGCCTTGTAGGCACTATAGTGGCTTCACTGAGTGATCTAAAGCATTATTCTTAACAATGAATATGCGATCTACATGAATTTTGACACCTAAACTTATCCATTTTCGGGCCGTTTTTGGCCGAAAAACTAACTAAAAACCTAGGATAGTGACCTTCAGTGACAATACTTTATTACTGATAACTAACTTAATTTTCAACTGTACGCTAGGACGTAGTAGGAGTAAAGTTGAATGGTTTCGAGCTAGTACATAAGGAGTGCACCGTAAAGAACAGGTAAAGACCTAATGGGCCTTTGTGCAGCACTTGTGAACAGTCCGGGATAAGAAAATATATGACAGTTCTACTCCACGAAGTGGGGAAATAAAATGGCTGTCCCGCCTCAAATTTAAAACATTGTCCTTCTAAATTATGACACAACTGAGTAGGGTATTTCCACTTCGGAACAACACTCAGACGAGTAAATGGACAGGTAAAGTTGAGTCTTATACAAAGTAATTCGACAAAATGTTTCCAGTGGAAGGGTCGCAATAAGCAGTGTCTTTACTCAGCAACGAGCTTTTAAAATGAACCAGACTCAAAATCAGAATCAGAATGTAATAGGAAAAAATCAAACAGTTTATAATATCCTTTATAAACAAGACTTTTTACTCAGTAAGCATCAAACAGGGGACCCCACAATCCCCTTACCCAAAACATGGAAAGTGTTTAGTTTAAGTTAAACGATTGAGGGTCAGGCCGGAAGCCAACTGGCTCATCGACGATCCTATACCAGAGTGAGCGTGGATGAACGTCACCGGCGAGATTTGCCTTCTCTTTTCGACTAGAGCTCAGAGGTTTACGAGGCAGACGTGTACTAATCGCTCCCAATCCTGCTCCCGGGACTGTCATTTAACGTTCCCATGATGTGAGTGTGTCCTCAGTCTTTAGCCACTTTTCCAAAGACTGAGAGGGGTGGAGGTTCCTTGCTCTGCACCACTGATCAATAGCTGAACCGAGCAAAGCTCACAACTTCCTGAGTCGGACAACTTCCTGAATCGGACAACTTCCTGAAACGGACCCCAAGAATGCAATTGTCATTCTCCGGTGTCACACCCCCACTATGCCCTCACCCCCTGCGTTGACCCCTGTCGATATATTTGGTAATCCCATTGTTCAGTTGTTCTCTCTTTTTACGGAATAGATTAACTAACCTGCGAACAGACTTTTGTCACTTAAAGGGCATCCCATGCACTTTCGACAGTTGTATTCTTTTTCGTTGGTATTGCTGCACTTTGTTTCCTCCGAGCTCAACAGAGATTTGTTATGTGTGATAGTCGCGATTTTCATACTAGGCATGCAACTGAACAAGCGCAATGGTGACAGGCCTGGGAGTTGCACCGCTGCAGTCCTCCAAAGTTTGTCAAAGGATAGTGCAGACTCAACAATATGAGGCTCATATTGTTGTACTACAACCGTGTAATTTCCGTTCCCTATTGGCGAGCAAAACCCTTTTAGGGTCGGTATCAAAATTAGCAGCTTCTTTCAAGGTTATCCACTTAGAGAAAATAAGCGTACTTCCCCAAGTTCCCCTAGCGAAAAATAAATAAAATAAAATGGCAACGATAACATTTGGAAACTTTAGCCGAAAATGGAGAGCTATACAGTCCTTATGAGAATCTTGGTTAGTTCACATTTAGGGAAGCAGCCACTTGCTCTAAAGCCTTAACTGTACCAGACATGAGTAGTGACGTGGTGACGCTCATTAGTCAGAGTGGGGAGCTCCCTGTGACAATTAATAAGCTTGTCGCCTTCGAGAGCGTTGTATCTTCTCGTGGGAGGGGGTAGCGGCATCAAGTGGTTCGAGAATGTCAGAAGGGACATTGAAAGTCTTTTCAGGCTGGTGTTTTCGTTTGTAACATTGCCGGTTGTAAATCGTAAATGGCAGCTTGTGCACAGTTTATACCATGTAAACATCAACTGTATGCAAACTCGTTTCGCAGTACGAGCTTAAAATATATAGCACTGAGCTGGGCACTGTGGATGTATTTGAACAGTCTCAATTTAAAGGGGTTCCCCATCAATTATACTGAAACGTTTTGACATAATTGAGACAAAGCTACATACAATATGCACGTAGGGAATGGTCGCAAATACCATGCTTGACTTTGTGAAGACCATAACACGAATCGACTGATGATTATATACAACAGCATTTGAAATGTTAATTGCAGTAGGCCTATACACAAGTAACATTGACCTCGGTTTGTCTGAAGAAAGCTTATAGAATCCATACGTTTTTCCTTCCAGTATAATTTCGGCCACCCGTCGCTTTTTCATGGTTTAGGGTTGCTGCCACCCCCTCTCCCCGTCGGGGAGCTTGACTGCCTTATCCAACTGGCAAATCCTTGCCCATCCCTATTTCAGCAAGCTTTAACCAATATCTTGACTGAAGAAAGCCTGTAGAATCCATGCATTTTGCTTCCAGTATCGCTTCAGCCACCCGTCGCTTTTGTCAGGGTTTAGGGTTCCTACCACGCCACCTCCCAGTCGGGGACCTTGACTGCCCTGTCGGGGGAATCCTATCCCCACCCCTGTTTTAGTAAGCTTTAGTCTATATCTTTGGGCCACTTACGATTGGGAATATCTTTTAGCGTATTGCTGAATATTTGTCCCATAGTATGCATATGGGCGTACCTTAAACAGTGTGCATTAGACGAATACAAAAGGGTTCTTAATTACTTTTGAAGGCTGACCACTCCTCTCATCGGAATATGTTGGGCTACACTTGGAAGCTAGTTTTGGAATTCAATTAAAGACATTTTGAAAATTTTGGTCTTTACTTCACATATTTTTTGAAAAACTGGATCTGTAGATGATGTTGAAGGATTTACCTTAATTTAGAGTTTTTCTCTATTTAACTTCCGACGACCACACATGACTTTTTACCCCACTCCATCTAACACGATCAACGTAGGATATCTGCTTGCTAAGTATAAGGTACCTCAGGCTTCTTACCCCCAATATTTTCCCCATCGACTTACACACTAAATTAGCTCTGTTTCGAGGCCCCTGCATCCTTGTCAAAGTTCACAGCTATTTCAAGCTACCCCTCACATGAAAGCTGAGAAATTAGCCAATCATTATACTACCAAATTTTATACCATGACCGTTTAGATTTTGAGCTGGAAGGAGTTGAAGTTTTTATAGGGTACACCTACCCCGAGTTCTATTCAACGTAACAGAAAATGTCATTTCTTGATATGAATTTTAAGAACAGTGTAAATCACCTTCAGCCCACCCCACATTTTCAACATCTACACTTTGGCATGTTCCTTTTGAGATTTATGGAGTTTCATTACCCACTGGCGGGTTATCACGACAACATGTGATCTAAACGGGAGTTAAAAGTACTTCTTTTTGAGGGTGTACATTTGACGCGGACGAATATTTCTCTAATGGGGGTATGAGGTACCTCCATGTTAGCCTTCTTGAAATATAGTGTTTGAACACTTTGAACAGTAGAAGGTACTGCTTAGGTCTTTGTTTTCTGCCTTAAAGAAATGGATTGAATCAATAGTTTGGTTGCAACACTGAGAAACTACGAAATGTCTGCAGCAGTAAATTTAACGGTTCTTCAGGAGGACTTCGACAGACTAGCAGACAGTCTTGACAAATTTTTGTTATTAGTGAATGGGCTGATAGTGTTTCGTAAGTAATCCAAAAGGTATTAAAACAGAAACAAGATGTACATTGCCGGACTTGTGCTACTCGAGAACATACTCATGGCTGTGCTAGCATACGTTTCAAGGCTGGTGCCAGAACTTTCCCGACAGGGGGAAGGGTACAAACTAATCGAAGGGTGGGGGTCAGCAGATTGGGAAAAGGGTGCCCAGTGCATAATTTGTGGCTCCTATTGAAAAATGAAAAGATGGGGTTTCTTTTAAAGAAACTGTAAAAAAAATTTGAATTGAAAAGAAATAAAAACATTGGGTTTTTATTGAAGTAGATTTGAAAAATTGGGTGTTTTATTGAGAAAAATTGAAAAAGTTTGTTTTTTTTTAAATGAATCTGCCCTTCCTAGGTAAATCAAGCAGATCGTCTGGAAGACTGACTGTGGTCGGGATTACATATTTTATCGTACGCATTACGGCTCCCCGACGAAACTGGAAAATTTCCCGCACGGAAGGAGTAGCCTCCCCCCCCCCAGAAGGTGGACCACTCCCTACCCCGCTGGCACATATGGGAAATACTTGTACGCGCAGTGCTCATGAACTGGCGTTCCGTGATAAGTGTGGACTGTTCCATTATGACATAAGTTGTTAGGTTCGTACAGCGTTGAAACGCCGTTATATCTTATTCACAGAAAAGCCGCGCATTACTCATGTAATCAGACAAAGGAAACAATTATGAATTTGTTAACATGTGTCTGTGGGCTATTCTTGTTAACAGTAATATCTGAATAATCACAAATTCCGCTCATTTATCTCAACTTAGTTATATGTCACAGCGTAGTTACGCTGTGTTAGATTGGAAGATCTAACATTTGTATAAAACATTAAATCTAACGTTCACTGTAGGTGATGCTAGATATGAGCATTGCAACATCTCCATCGATCACAATGTTTCACCCCCTATAACGACTTTAAAAATGGAACCAACTTCTATTGTGCTTTGTGCTCAGTAGGGAAATCAAGCCAGTGAGCCACAAGTGGAAAAAAGGCCGTGGTCGGCCCGACTTAATTTAAACCAATTGGTTAGAAACTGAGCCATAAAACCTCATCTAACTAACTGTCTAACCTACAATGACAAGCATATCGAATGTATTAACTGATGCCTCCAGTTGAAGGTTAACTAGCATAATTGAGTTAGTACGTGACCTAGACTAATTCCTTCAGTCTTATGTATTATTCATCGACCTTTCTCATAGGATAATATTTTTGAAAAGCAAACTGCGCTAGCTTCCACTCAACCAATTGAAACACCTTTTTCATAATTACATCAAGGGCATTTTCTACTTCTGTTTAAACTTTAATCTGGGTCAATCGCTCTTCTTTTCGCTGAGATATGATCACTAGATATGATAATGTTTTAGTACCAAGAACGGTGAAAAAATGTTCCGTGTCCATTAAGTTTTCTCATTTTCCCATTTTTGTAATCAAAACCTGCGCAGTGAAAATCAAGTTGTACTACTCAGAAAAAGAAATGACAGGAAAGAGTAGCGTTTCTGTTTCAAAAGCAGTTTAATCCAAATAGATAACCTCCCCTTCTTGAAAGTTAAAGTAAGTTTACTACAAATCCATGAATGCCCCTGTAACAGTTAAGGTCATAGTCTTGGGTTTATGAGCGAGTATTTCTGATATGTTCTCGTTGCCATACCGGTACTCATGGATATGTATGCCTACTCGTATTCAGATTAATTTGAAATTCCCATACTCTTTCTCGTACTCCCACCATAGAGGTAAAACCCTTCTTACTACAAATATTTCACTATATCCTACAATACAGTTCGGAAGATTCCTCCTTTTGGGAGAAATTGGTCATGGACGCCGCAAGTTTGTTTATTTTACCCCACAGTTTCAAGGGTGCATTGTGTACATTGTCAGTGGCAAAGGGGTTTGGAACCCTCATACAAAATTTCTCGCGATGAATGTAATAGAATTAAACATGTATTAAGTAGGTTTATTGTCATAGCTTCAGACAAGTCACGTCCTAATTGGTGATTCCCCCGCCGTTTTTGAGAAAAACGCAAGTTTCTGAGTGGTTTTCGTTCTCACTAAGCCTCGTCATAACTAGGCTAGCAAGCCTATACAATGTGTTGCATAAGTTTGCCAGTTTTTCAGGAAAATTTTGGTTGCCCCCAAACGGGAGATTATCCCGGACTGTTACAGATGGCACAATTCATAAGATAGCACACCGCTAATTCAAGGGGAATCCCGGCGGAGGAGGTTACCCTACGAATTTATCACCCTAGAAAAACTTCTTGGCGACCGATTAGACCATGTTAATGAAGGGATGTGTTCAATTTGTGATGTGTTTGTGTTAGAAAAGTAGTTGAAGTACTCATTCTGCAAAAATTAAGAAAATTGAATGTATTTCAGGCACTTTTTTTGCAATATATCCTTCCGCTATGCAAAACGGCATTTGAGTAAAAATAAAACAAGAACCACCCTTCTATTATACAGGCCCTTCTAGCTCAAAATTTCTACGGTCATGATGCACAAATTTGAAATCGTTGTGAAAGACCTACTCCTCAGCTTTCTTTGGAGGGGTAGGTTGTGCCCGTTGAAAACTTCTACAAGGGTCCAGGGGCCACGAAATGGACCCAAATTAGTGTGTAAGTCAATGGAGGAATAATTGGTGGTGTGCTACCATAATTGGTAACGGGCAATGATATGCTGTTAAGTCGTTCTTGCCATTTTAATACAACAGACACGCTTTACTGGTTTTCAAGTGCCACTGTTATTCTTGGCCGATCGGTTGCTTTAAATTTATTATATCATACATTCATTATTTAACTTCCTACGGTGAAAGATCGGTCTCAAGGTGTTATTGCCATAAGGGGCCTATTGCCATTATCAAGAGACGATTTGAAGGCTAAGTCTTTGGACGTGCTACCTACAAACTGCAAAATGTCTCTGGAAGCAAATTTGACAGCGCTCCAGCAAAATTTTGATAGCCTTAGTGCTAGTCTGGACGATTTCTTTTTACTAGTGAATGGGCTGATTGTGTTCCGTAAGTAGTTTTCACCTTAAGATACGATAAAATTAGTAGAGATATCGAGTCTATATAGGCCCGTAGCAAGACAAGGTACTGAAGGGAGAGAAATGGCTTCCAGAGAGGCGAAAAATTTTTCAGGGGGGCAAATTTGTAAAATGTATTAAGTAAATGATAACTTAAAAACGTTCTAGAGGGAGAAAAACTTTTCAAGGGGGCTTTTCCTTGGCTACGGGCCTGGGTCTATAAAGGGAGAGGTGGCAGTAACTTTTCACCGCCGTCCTCGTGGAGAAATGTTTGTATATTTGACGATGTTTTATCGCTATTTCACTCAGAGCTATTGTCATGTACTAAAATACTTTTCAACTGAAAAAAAACTAAACAAGCAACAAAAAAAAAAAGAAAGCCAAAACAACAGCAGAAAAATCGCTTTCAATCCTTAAAACGAATCGATAACACTGTTTTTATTTTTTTTTTCATATTTCTTAACATTCTATAATTGTCCAACATATTTTTATTCCTTACCGAAGGCAAAAGAAATCTATTCCATCATGCTGGCGATTGTATATCTCTGTGTATGTATGTGTTCGTACATGTGTATGTGCGTGTATGTGTGTATGTACGTGTGTTTGTGACGCTTAGCTTATAAACACGATATCTCAAGATATAAATGATGAATACTTCTCATACTTGATATATAGATTTATGGTATTTAGAGAAAAGGCATATTCTATTAAGTGGAGGTCAGAGGTTGTTTAAGGTCAGCAGGGGTCAAAACCGAAAATCTTGTCAACACTTTATCTCATAAAAGGGGCTGAAAGTTGTGTCTTCCTCCCTTTTGTAAAATTTTCGAATTTTTGAGAGTTCTTAGATCCAGTTTGGTGCAGCAAAATATTCAGCAACAAAAAAGGGGTTTCGTCCGTGAACTAAGAGGGCTGAAGCATGCTTTGATTTGAGGGGAAGGAAGCATACTTCCGTCCCACATTTTTGACTGCCTCTATCCCCCTTCCCCGCTCTTCCTACCCCTATGAGTTGTCTGTGGGACCACGCTAATTACCTATACTGTACTTGGCTTCCTTATCCGTTATTATAAATATGCAAAAGCATGGATGTCAACAGGTGGAAAACGGGGGAGGACGGGGGCATGTCAGTCCCCATAGCTATAGAAATAGGTCAACGTATCGCCATGAGCGGAAAAATGCCCGAATACCTGGACCTGGCTTCAAGACCCTACAATCTCGTCCCACACAGTTAAAATTTTCCCTACTAAATTTACTTTAACCTTCCATCCAGTTTAACCAAAAAACCTGCCTAGTACAGTTTCAAGCAAAGCTACAAGTAGCTAATACACGGACTTAAAATTGATCAATATTAAATCCACACACTACTGTGTGTGAGCTTAAATGGGAACACAAGCGATTGAACAAATCACTATTGAATATGATTCAGAGTGAAGCTATTGTTTCATTTAAAGGGTAATTGTTGTCATCCCAGACGGTTCCAATTCTCTTAACTAAGCAGCTTATAGCTCCTCCCATAACTGTATAAAGCTCCTCCTTGTGCAGACACAGACCTATTTGACTGCCTAAGGCCATGTCTTGGTGAGCATACAAGGCTATAATGCGTAATTCAAATTTTCTCTCTGTATTGTGTGGAATATGAGCAACTCCGCAACTTTCAAATTTTCAAAGTACTTTAATGTCAATCAAAGAGCAGTCACCAACTGAGAATGACCCCCCCCCCTCCACTAAATATATAGTTTGGGGTGATGAGTGTCTATCTTTAATGTTAACCAAAGTGCAGTCATTTACTGTACTATGAGATATTGGGATATTTGTAACTTAGTTTACAGTAGTGATACCAACAGCCCCTTGTCCACAACGATATTTTTTTCTTTCAACTTCGTCATAACGTCGTTAATGAATTTGTAAATTTCTGTTTGATGTTGGCGACGGTTATGAACAAAGTTCCAACAAATTTATAATTTTTCGTAAAAGAATACGCTGTTGAAAATTCTTTCAAAAAATTATTCAGAACATTACAAAACTTTTCGGTCCTCTCACACCATTCGTTCATCAATTAACGTATAAGACACTGATCATCGCCTAAATGTACGCGCTACCTGACTTCAGTAATTGTTTCATGCGAAATCAACATATTAGGTCTTTTACCGGAGAATTTAGAACTGAATCACAAGGTCCATGAATATAAGAGAAAACAACGCTGCAGAAATGAAATGGGAATCTGTGCAAAAAAATCATAAAGAGGACAAAAGTAATGTGCATGCAGAGTATACCATTCAGAGGGTACATATTTAAGAAGGCCCACTGGGATTCAAACTGCAGTAGGGGTGAAAAACACATTCCATTTAACTGCTTAACTTTATTTTTATAACAAAAATCTTTTGATAAATGCTTGTTTGCTTATTCAGGACTTATCTTTTATTACGAAATGGCAAATTTGACTGCGAATATACTCTCCTTTTATAAAGGTGTTAACAGGTCGTGGGTCTTTTAGTCAAAGGAAATTTTATTCACGTGATGTCTAGACGAGGCGACTAGATGCAGAATCTTTAAGTCGATAATGATTGGGCTGTTAACATGCATGGTAAAATAACCATAGAGAAAACGCTGCCCTTACAATTTGTGACTATGTTTATTTGTAATCATTCAACCATATACAAGGCTAAGTGCTTTATACTTCCCCATATGGGATTTTATTCGGGAATTATTTTGTAAATTTGTTCAACGAAGCATGAAAACAGCAGTGGTCATGAACGGCAGTGATTCATCCTTTCAAGATTTCATCATGCTAAATTTTCTATTTTGTAACGTTTTGTCACGTTTGCTTTATTAATGTGTTAGTTTCTTCTTCAGGATTAACACTTGAACTCCGTTTTGTCCCACATGGAAAAGACACAACTGGACCTAACAAAGGTTACACTCTAAAAACTTGGGTCACGAGGGAACTGAACCAACATTTTGGACCAAATTTTAACCAAATATGGGTCAAGTTAAGCCTTATTTGGGTCATTCTTTGACCCAATAATTTGAGTCGATTCCCTCCTGACCCACTTTTGAGTCAAATTGACCCAACTGTTTTTTCAGTGTACTTATAAGTACTGGGGAAGATTCATCTTCAGAGGCATGGATGTCACCATAAATTAATAAATAAGCAGATTGTCGTACACTACATATTATGTCGTCCTAATACGAGGTATTAAGATGCATCCTGATACCCATGGTGAGCCATCAGGGGTCATGCAGAGGGGCCTGTCCTCGTGCAGACCACCGTGTATCCGACATTTAGGACATCGGTTGACAAGAGCGGCTTCGATGTAAATGCAGATCTACATATCCCCTTTGAAGTTCACCTTCAGTGGCGTCGCCAGACTTTTCGAAGTGGGGGCACTGGCACAGTGTGTGTGTTTGTGTATAATAATTTTTTTCATACCCAAAATCTCATTTGGGGGCACCTGGGGGCACAGCTAACCTTTGAGGGCACGTGCCCCTGGCCCCCTTGGCAAAGCCACTGTTCACCTTCACTGAGTAAGCCCTGAGGTATGACAATCATAGTGAGTTACACGTATATGTTCTACACCGTATAGTACTACACGTATACGTATTACCACAATGTTTGTGTTGTTTACATTGTGCTAGCATGATTTACTTCCTTTACACACAAACTTGACATACGATATTGAACGATGTATCTATAAACACAAAAAGGGTTGTAAATAATAATCTTAGTGCCATTAACATTTTTTTCGATGGCCAAAAACTTTCTCTATGAACTTCGTCATAACGTCGTTACAGAATTTTTAAATGTCTGTTCAATGTTTGCAACGGATGTGAACAAAGTTCGAAAAATTTTATTAAGTGTTTGAAAATTCTTCCCAAACAGAGCATAAGTCCAATTACATAGCTACATAATGATGACATGTATTTAATTATAACCCATTTTGGCCTTTACTATAATGTTACTGCTTTAGTACAGTAACTTAACAAAATCTACTTTTATCCAATAACTGTTTTACTTCAGAATTGCTCAGTCAAATAAGAACTTGGGATGATAATATTCTTACAGTTTCCACAAACGAATAAACTGATTTTGAAAACGTCATACCAAATATCTGACATGTTTCTCCTATAGCCATCCATAGTTTTGCAATAATAGCAGGTATGATCTGAAAGTGTTCATGAAATCGCAGAGAACACGACTAATCGGAGTAGGTCCAGTGCATGATTTCATGTGTTCCCCTTCACAGGGCCGTAGCCAGACATGGTACTGAAGGGGGCGATATGGCTTGCAGGGAAATATAGAAAAGTAAAAGCGGCAGTATGGAAATATCGAAATGTCTAAATGTCTTTTAAGGGCCACGGTAGTACGGTTCGTGAGGAGATTGAACAATTTTATGGAACAACTAACTACAAGAAGTGTAGTATAGGCTTTACTACCTGACTACAGAGTAATTGAAATTCTCTCAAATTTGAACAGAGGAGTTCTAGACATTTAGAATGTGGATTTTGCTATAACACCTGCCGACTCATCACCACCGTTGTAACCAAGTCACTTTGTTCTTGGGAAGTAAACTCACCTAGAGCTATTTCAGGGACCAGAGTCATGTCATCGACTCGAGTCTCTGTGTTATTTCAATAGGGGAAAATTACCTTGAATTTTTCATGTCAGGTAGTGTTTGAAGGTTCTGACTAGAGTCGAGACTTGGTTACAACTCTGTTCAACACATGTGAGTTGGACTCTTGGAAAGTCGTATATGATTATATTAACCTATGATGTGCTTCTTTTCTTTATTTTTACAGTTATGCAATGTGGGTTCGCATTCCTGGAAGCTGGATCGGTACGAGCCAAGAATACTACAAACATCCTCCTTAAAAATCTCCTCGATGTCTGTAAGTATATGATATAAACATAAAGAATTAATCGCCCAGTCTGTTTTAAGAATGAAAGTCATTTGTATGCTGTGAGAATTACGTTTTAAAGTCCCTACGATCTCGCCCAAACAGTAAAAATTTGCCCTAATAAGTTTACATCTAGTCCCTCCTCCCATCACTCTAAAAACACTTTGGTCAAATTGACCAATGACTGGGTAAACTATGCACCGAACCAAACTTGGTCAAATAGTTTGACTAAACTATGGTCAAATTTGACCAAAGTTTGGTCAAATTAGACCATAGTTTAGTCCTGGAATATATATATATATATATATATATAAAGGCCTACCGCCTGTAATATACCAGTATACTGCGTCCAGGTGTTATCAGCATTCCTTTTCAGAGGGCATAGATGTATTGCATTTGTTGTGTGTACAATGGTTGGCAAAAAAACAAAGATTTCTATTTTATTTAATGTGCAGTTTCATTTTTTAACATGAGTTATGACATACAAATGTTCCTTTTATATTTGTTAATTTTATTCATTTTTTAAATTGCTCTTTCAAGTAGAAAAAGGAGAAAATTTCACATCAAAAATGTATGTTTTGGTCTAGGAGGTAGGGCGAGGTGCACAGTCCAAAAATTGTTCCCCCCCCCCCCCGCCACTTTCATATTGTTTCCTACGCTTATGTAGGTGGGCTTAAGTCACTGCTAAGCCTTGCAATCTACAACACTCAAATAAAAGTCTTCTAAACATGAATGTTTAGTAGTAGAATATGGCCTAACATTAGGTTTAAATGATACTGTCGATTATTCCTTAATTACCCGCGTTTATTTCACCTCGCATAAATAACGATCCCACGCTGGCTCTACTGTACGTAAAATAAGCTAGCACAGAGCCACACTAACCATATCTGTAACTCTCTCACCCAGTGATACTTTGAAACACGAGACTAGGCTAGGCTCAATATATCTTCATCTGTAAATTTGTTAGGATAGAACAGAAGCCATATCAAGTAACTGACTAGTGAAGGAAAATGTATCGTGCAGGAAAATTACTTAGAAAAGTTTTCGAAGATATTAGACAGGGCTTTGTTAGAGTATTTCACACAAGCATCGAAACCATTTTATGAAATGAATATCATCTAGATAATTCTGGATGACATTCAATTTTACGCTTGAGTTGGCTACCCTGACATTAAAGGGAGAAGGCAGTCCCCCCAAGATTATTTTCAAAAATTTGCTAAATCCTACAGATGTCCTCTTATTTCTCTCACAAGTATTTTTGTAATGTTCCTGTGTCAAATAATTAAATATTGAGGGTAAACCAATGAGTTATTCTGCATAAATTTAGGAAATAAGTAACGAAAATATTGTCACGTGATTGGTAGGAGCCATCCCTGAACCAGTGTACCAGGGTACACTGCTTCAAATTGGGGGGACTGCATTTTCCCTTTAAACACATACACATACCGTACTGTGTACCAGTACAGTATCTTGAACGGAAATTTTAAAGGACTGTAAGGGATCGTAGGCTCAGATTTTGGACAATGTTATAAGCAATTAAGAAGCATAAAAAATTGCTTATTATCATCGATTTTAAAAGAAACCAAATAAATTTTGCTAACTTCACTCTATTTTGTTAGTTGTACTAGGTTTATGGGGTGAATGATTTGGAACATTTTGGGGGATCTCAGCCCTAAAAGGAAGGCATATGATCTGATGATGAGCTGATTTTGCAAATCGGCAGCTAGGCTATTTAGACTGGTTGTGTAGCAGACATGGCTTTGAGATTCATAATTGGTGACTGCAAGTCAAAATGTGATGTTTAGTAGTTGCGGGTAATTTTGGCGGAGGAGAATAGTTTTGAATAGGCCTAAACACAGAACATTTTTATTTGCTTAATAATCATCACTGAACAAACAAACATACCAAAACACAGGAGCATTATATTTGAAACTTTACCACTTGAAACAGTCTTCTGGGGGCTTCTAAAGCCCTAAAACCCAGGAGCTTTCAGGGTCTTCTCCCCCTAGACCTCACCCGGGCTTTGCCCCTGGAACCCACCAGGGGCTCTATGACGAGCCCCTGGACCCCATCTGTTGAGGGATCGCACTTCGCACTCGCCTTGCATTCTGCAGGTGCACAGCTCCATGCCATTGAAATTTCTAGTGAGGCAAATTCTCTCATATTGAGTATATTAACCCAATAGATAATTTCTTAAAGGAACCACTGTTAAATACAGGTATGATGATATTCCTATATACGTTTGTTGTGATGCTCTAGCCCCTTTAAATCTTCCGCACTGACTTGATATAATCTGCAGGCTCTGGTGCTAAACGACTTTTCCCCTCATTTGTATATAAAACGTCACTGTTCTTACAAAGCAAAAGATCACTTTCGTATCCAATTTGCGTTGTTATTCACGTTTTGGAAAGGCTTTAATAAGTACCGAACAGAAAGAATTGGGTACGGTTGGTTTTTTTTTATATTTTTTTTTTATTTATTTATTTATATATTTATTTATTTATATATTTATTTATTTATTTTTATTTTTTTATTGCCTATACAATATGCCATCCTGGCTATTCGTAGAAAGGGTTACCAATGCTTCGTCTCAAACATGAAGATAATACCACGTTGCACAAGGTTAAATGAAAAAGCCACTTTGAAGGGCACTTGTAGGTGACACGCAATTATGTTAAAGTGCCAAAACACTGACAGGGACAATGGCTGTCATCATAACTTAAATAGTTGTATAAATTGCACACCCACGTACATTCAAAACTAAATTTCAATAGACTAACAGCGCAAAGAAGTTGAAATATTTGAGTCAAACTTCATTGAAAAAATGGTGCTAATTAAAAAATGATCATGATCTATAGTAGACAAAATTTTATGGGTAAAAAATTGTTAGTTTCGTTTTATTAACCTACCCAAAACTTAAGTTTACGAACGCCACCAGTGGCATGCCCGCCCGGCGGACGTGCATTCCTCCTGCACCCACACTGACTGCACTCGCAATACCAACGTCCGCGAACTTTCGCAGGAATTCTTCGTCAAACTGCATATTAACTTTACGTTATTAAGTATTCATATATACGACCACAACGTTCAAAAGTTATAAATATTCAACGAAAAAACGAATAACGCTAGTCTGATTACCATGCTCTTTCAAACCACAAATGTCAATGGGGTTTTAGTGTGTGATTTTGTCCGCTTCGAGCTCACACGATGTAGTCCCATTGACTCACTGTGAAAAAGTGAACGTTAAACCATAGTTATTAAACTGGCAACATTTCGTGCATTATGAATATTCATACAGTGAAACCAATCAACAGTCGAGAGGTAAAATCAAATTGGGCTCATGAATATAGCAAAATTTGATGATCTCTGTCATTGTTTGCAGGTGTTAGAGTATGTACCGCAAAAGAGGAGTACATATTCGACACCTGTTATGAAGGTTACCAGTGGTTGAGATTGGTAGACAGTACTGCAAGGACAGCATGGATGAGCAAACCACACATTAAGAAAATCGGTACTTACAGAACAACCTTCTCAAGAATATAAAATTTCGGCAACAGTTTCTCCCCCTTTCTGCGATACGGACATGGACAGCTATCCCGGGGGACAGGGGGATATGTCCCCCAGTATTTGAGAAATCACCCTTTCACTTTGGTTTTTCAAACAGTAAACTGTTTAAAATGAGGTCATGCCCCCCATATTGAGAACAAATCGCCGTCCATGGATATAAGGCATTTAAATCCCCTCCCCGTGGAAAGTGAACTTGAAGTGACGAAATTTCGACTTCGAAGGCTCCTGTTCAGCTAAGAGCACCCTTAGACAGCGTGCAGGGTTCCCCAGGGGAAATCCGGTGAGAGGAATGGAGACCCCACCACATTTCTTTAGGTCACCCCTAAGATACACTTAACACAACAATCATGAGTACTGAATTTGCATATAGAGGAACACCTTGAGAGGAGGATGCTTTAGCAAAGAGAACAAACGATTTAGTTTGATACACATTTTTTGAATACTTTTTACTTAAATAGCAATGTATAGATAGTGAGTTTGAAGTCTACAATTATTTTTTTATAAAGATTTGTAGCAATTTTTCAAACTGCACATACGGCTACGATGTTTTCATGACATACTTGCTACATGGTCCCATTTTGTCTTTTGTAAAGGCTAATAAGGCATAGACGTTAAAAGAGAGGGCCCAGTGACAATTAAAGGTTGACGATAAATCGACTGGCACTCTTACACTATTTGCACTTTCCGATATGATACTATCTCCACCCCCATCCAATATTTGATCAGGGATTAACTCTGAAGGAATAACAAAATATTTTCTTAAACCAATGAGGGAAAGAGAGACCCAAAGTAGACGTTTGGAGTTTAAACTTTTGGGAAATGTCTCCGAATTCTCACGCTTCTGGTACCACCGGCTCAAATTCTCCTCAAAAGACCAGCTTTTTCACACATAAGAACAGGAGAAGGGGGGAAGACTCCTTATCCTTTGAACCCTCCCACACCTGTAATCCAACGTAACCCCTCTATTCCACCAAACAAGTGTTTTGAAGATAATGGCGTTGTTTAACGAAAATGATTTTACATTGGTATTGAAAAATATTGGCATGACAGTGTGAACGTGTCACAAACACAAGTATTGCGTTAGTTTGTGATACACACTAATTACTGAGATTTCCTATTTTCTTAGAAAATAGACCGGTCCTTCCAAATATCCATTGATCCTTCAAATGGTTCACTTTCCTTTTATTTCAATATTGTTTGAAACTCTCTTAGCTAAGGGACAGGGCACGAACCGTCTGCTCCTCGTGCTACGACCTTGATTTAAGAACGTTTGGATAGGATAGCCTATATTAGTACATACAATTTTCAAAATTTTCAAAGTTTGTAAAATGTAGAGTGCAATCTGTGTAATGGAAGGCCAGTATGCTGTGCAGTGAGGATACGTTTAACTGAGACCACTTGTTTGGTCATATATTTGTAAACCATGTATATGCGAAAACATGTGAACATTGAGGTAGTACGTTGGGGCTATCATGTTGAAATATGTGGACCCAACCAAAACAGCTATTTTTTCAACAGTTACCCGCTCCTTTTAATCTCTTGAATCATCAAGGTTAGCGGTTAGGGTTAGGGACAGAACTATTCCATATTTCCTTACTCTTAAGATGTGCTCCTTCAACTTAGCTTTGATCTTAACTGGGATGACTCATTGGCTATGCATGAATTGGTGTGAGGCATTGCGCATGAGTATCTTTGCTACTTTCCACGCTTCTCAATTTTTCAGCTTGTGGGTGATGTTGACATTTTCAAGATGACAACCGATATAGTCCCAACTTAAATCAGAACATATAGTACAATTGTAAGTTAATATGAGGATGAAAAATTCAAAGAATAGGTTTGGATATATTTTCCAGTCCCTTCATCCATGTTCCAAGTTTACTTAAATGGTTCAAGTTCATCTACCAACCATATATGGGTGTAAACGGAAATCGTTTCTTCAAATAATCAATCTCCGACGGGTGTTAGGGCTATATGTACGTCTCCAACACTTTGTACTCCCAAAAGACGGATATCTTATTTACATGTCTAATCATACAGACCTATGAAATGAAGTTGAGTAAAAAGTACACGAAGTGCCCAGTAAAGGTACGGCAGTGAAAAAATCTTGTAGTTGAAAAAGAAAAAAAAAATTCCGGTTACACCAGCCATACTTTTTGCATGTGCTGTCGAGAAAGCAGTATGCATACTGGGGCGAAGTCAGACATGGTACTGAAGAAAGGGGAGATACTTTTGGGGGTGGAGAGGGGAGCGAAATATATGTCAAGGGGTCGAGGTGTGTCAAAATTAATTATTAAGGCAATGGTTACCTGATATTTACTAGGGGCGGAACTTTTTCTAGGTCGCTTCTTCCCCTGCCCCCTGGATGCAGCTTGATACATGCCCCCAAAGGATCATATAACTGCCTGAGAGTCCGGGAATGGTATGTGTCTAGCAAGCGAACTTGAACCCATCCGTGTCATACACGCTTCTCGAAGATATTTCTGTACCGTTGTTACTTCGACTAGATGTCTTCTAGTCGAAGTGATACGATCGCCACAGTAGTTTTCGGCGAGGCGTTCAGAGATTTTGCCTTTGAACTGCGTTTCCTCGGCCGCTTTGTAAGCTACGGATCTGAAATTTGGAGAGGATGTGTAACATGTCACACAAATTCTACCAGTGACCACGAAATCGGGGTCAGAGAACATTTTTCTGGTTAAAATAACGACTCTTTATAACATCTTGCTCATATTTTGACATTTTCCTGGTGAAATATGAACAGGATCCCCTGGTAACTTTAAACAGGAAATGTATGGAAAACCATTGACCCCTATCCTGGTTAAATTTCACCAGGATGTTTTTAGAGTGATGCATAATTTATTTTCTTGACTATCTCATTTGCCAGAACAGATCCACTCTTTTTGCCCGAATTGGGAGGGCATATGCCCCCTGCCTCCGCCTCGTATAACTGTATGATGAAATTGATGGGCAGTAAATGGTTGTAGTGACAAAAATAGTGTTTTCGCCTTTGGGCCTATTACTGGGGGGTGGATTGACCGAACGAAATTTCCCGTGGTGAGAATATATTGTCTCTTCCCCGAATGTCACCAAGCTTTAATTGTCCAGATGTTGTTCAGTCAACTTCCAATATGTTTAATGTACCGAAATTGCTCTAACACTGAGACGCAGAGCCAGAAGGGGCTTTCCCGGCTCTAGTCTCCCTTTTCGACACCATTTTTTTTTTAGCCGGTACCAAAGCTTGCTAACATATGTAGGCTAGTGCTTATTTTGATTGTCAGATCCCCGGCAGAAATACCATTCAAGTGCGGAAATTTCAAGTTTTCTTTCTTTAGATCACCCACCACCTTCTCCCAATGAAGGTTTTGTAAAATTGGCTCTCATAGGTGCGAAATTTGTCCTTATGGAGTAAGCCTCCTCCCTTCCGTGTTTGAAATCCTGGTTCCGCCGAAGTCGAAGTTTGCACCATTGGTGGTCTAAGACTTACGCCTTCCCAACTCAGTATTAAGCACATAGTTACTAATGTTTGCATTGGAACTCTCTGCCTGCAGGCCTGATAATATAAGGAACTGCATGCAACCAAATACTTTTAAAAATAGACATATTTAATACCTAATTCATGTACAGCGGAGATACAAAGGTGACTTAAATTTTCGCTCATTCAGACTTTTTTGTTTTGTCTTCCTTTTAAGCTTATTCTTTCTGTTCTATTGGAATAGGCGGCAATCCTAGGGGAATGGGGATATATCCCCACATGAAATTGGATGGGGGATACTGTACACTATATCCCCCCCCCCCAAGAAAATTAACCACGCAGATCCGGAATTCAATTTTCCTAGACTTTTTACAATAGGTCTATTTATTTTTTTAAGAAATACTTCTGACAGTTGTCCTAGTATCACGTTGCAAAGCCTGAAAAGGGCCCTTTCCAGTGATCTGGGGGTATTTTTGGCCACATTTTCTACGCTCCGCGCCAACTGATCGAGGCGCAGAGCGTACATAGTACCACTGACTGGATACAGAATTCAGAACACTTAACCTTTTTCTAGACTTTTTTACAATATGCCTATTTTTTAAGGAAACACTTGTTGTCATACTGTCACGTTGCAAAGCCTGGAAAGGGACATTTCCGGTGATCTGGAGGGTAACTTTTACCAAAATTTTCTTTGTTCGCTCCGCGCCAATCGATGGTGGCGCTCCGCTTAGATAGTGTCACTGACAATACCCCCCCCCCAACTTTCAAAGACGGACCGCCGCCCATGTCTATTGGTTCTAATGTTTATGGGTGATTACCTCTATAAGCTTTTCCAAACCTCCTGTAATCACTTCTCCCCGTCCCTTCCTACCTTATTTAGTTTATTTACCTTCTTCGTCCATCAAAAGGAATGAGTCTGAAATAAAGTTTTGTGAAACTGAAAGACATGCTTCGGGAAGGGTTGAAGATAGAGAACTCTGTTATCCAGGGTGTGCATTGTTTTGCAGAGCAAAACTGTTATGCATTTTTATTTTGTATAGCAAGTTACAAATTTTGAAAGCAGTTTTGTTGTTGACAAAAAAAGTAATTCATGTCAGTTTCGTTATCGGTCACCGAACATCCCCCGACCCGATGGCGTACGTGACGAACACGAGAGCACAGAGTATGGAGGGCTAGGCAGGTATAAAGATGGTCATGCGGTTCGCCCAGTCTCAGTGTATCGCGCTAATCAAGTTTTGTGCACATAGCACAACGTACTGTACGTTCATTCGGAAGAGAAAACACTTGAAATGCTACTGCAGCCCTCGCCGCGAAAATTCGGAACGTACTAGTTCAGAGCATGTGCGATACAGGCTGGATTATAGTACGTATTCAAACGCGCTACGAAGGTAACGAGTCGTAAACAGGTAGCCAGCTGTAGCAACGCTACGCTGGAGCTATATTATTGAATCGGGGATGGCTTGGCGGGACCGAGCACTAAAACGGTATAAATATTGAATTATTAAAAACTCCTACAGGGAATTGATTTATTTTGATGATAGTATTTAGGTTGGAACTGAAATATCAAAATTAGGTGTGAACGAAATCAAGTTCAATCGTTGTTAAATGCCAGAATGATATACAAATTACTCCAATCGATTTGCAGGTTTGTGTTGCAAATCTGCGAGGCGTCGATTTTCTTTGTATCGCTACTGTGCTCAATTGCATCGCAAACTGCGATGCGATACCGGCCATTGCGGACACTGCTGTTATCACATTGTAGGCATATTGTCACACCCACTTGTCATTGAGTAAAGGAAATCTGAAAAAAGAGCCTGCAACAGTCAAGGTTGTTTCTGTAAATTTTAGTCGAAAATATTGTTGGAATGCCGAATAAACTGTCGTAATAGCCCTTGATATAGTGGCTTTGTGGTTACACCATTGAGCTTCCTAGTAGCTCTATGGTTACACCTACTTCGGTTCAGTTGGTAAGAAGTCCTTTACCTAAGGAGGGTAGGTTTTTTATTCAAGCTTTCACCTTGGGTATCTTTTATTACCCCAAAATGTTTTGTAAACTTTGGAAAATCAGCAGATACCGTTTTGTTGAAGAAAAGGATCCATCGGAGGCATGAAAGCCAACCCTTCGAATTTATGACCAAATAGACCACATTTAAAGACATGTCCATATTTTGGTATTCCGACATATTTTCCTTTGCCCTACCCTCCCTCCTTCGAGAAAAGGTAAGTGGATATTCCCCTGCAATCATAAAACATACCAACGTGTGGCGTCATTCTAACGACTCAGTAGTTCTAAATAAACGAACCGCTTAGTAATAAGTAAATATGAGTATAGGATGAGTATTGGATCATAGAGAGAAACTTTTAGTCTGAAATATAAAGAATGACTAAATTATTAGTCTCTTACCATAAGTAATTATGAATACAGGTACCATGTTTATCCACAGGTCTCGGTGCCATTGCATATTGGGGCGTTGGATTCGCCTTCGCATACGGAGTACCGGGTAACGGGTTCATCGGGCACAGTTACTTTTTCTTCGGACGGATGGAAGACACATTACTGTCAACATTCTTCTTTCAGTTTGTATTCGCTGCGACTGCTGCCACAATCGTCTCCGGAGCAATGGCGGAGCGCACTGACTTCAAGGCGTACATGATTTATTCTGTTGTCATCACAGGTATTGAATATGCATAAATGACATCATTTGTAAAAAACTTGTAAAGTGAAGTCGTTTCAACGTGTGACATCTCAAGTATCAGAGTCTGTATGGTGAAGATGTGTTACCACTGATCTAAATGTAGGACTGGATATAACACGCGCTATTGCTTAACACTGCAGTTATGGGGAGGGAACCACGTCACTTGGAGTTCACCAGATGGCGCGAACTGCTCTCGACAAATCCTAGCTCAACAAGCGCGTAATGATTAACGGTGAGTGATGTACACAGGCATGAAAAAAACGTTTCAAAAAGATTGCAAATAATTTATAAACTGAAGGAGAAAACTAACAGTCATTGTGGAATAAACTTCTTTCAATTTTGTCTTCATTTCATATTACTAAATTTTCAGAAGCAGCTCGCACACTTTTGACTCGAAAAGTGAGTCAGAGAGATTCTTTTTATGCAGGCAATGATTTAGTGCATTTACGGTATA
This sequence comes from Holothuria glaberrima, assembly GCA_009936505.3. Classification (NCBI taxonomy): domain Eukaryota; kingdom Metazoa; phylum Echinodermata; class Holothuroidea; order Aspidochirotida; family Holothuriidae; genus Holothuria; species Holothuria glaberrima. Next base: position 54,413 of record WURT03657735.1, read on the forward strand.
AAAATTTGGAACAACAAGCGAGATTATTGCGGATGCTGATTGAATGGTGGAAACTGATTCCTCCATAAATTCATTGTTTTTGCAAGTTTTTTTCCACTAGGAAAGACCCATATGGAGCAGTAGTAACTCTTGATTTATCCTCTAGGTTACAATATTGATTTTAAAATACATATTTGTAAACCATGTAGGCCTAGCCATATCACAGATTTACACATGTGACCTGTTTTGCAAAAGGAGAAATTTCACTGAATATTGTCTATAATCATATTAAGTATCGAGTAACCTGTTTTAACAAAAACATAATGCTTTAATACCTACTACTTCATATCGGTTCTGTGAGTAATACTAAATTTGCATGTTACATCTCTTTCCAGGCTTCGTTTACCCTGTCGTTTCTCACTGGGTTTGGGATAGTAACGGATGGATTAATAGAGGTTTCGATATAAATGGTACTACGATAGGATACCAGGTAAGTGCATAAACCATGGAGCTATTACGGAATGCAATAACTATCAATATTCTACGTTACTTCATCCATAGGCGTAAGCCTCTCCCCTTTGAGAATATTTGAATATTTGAGGGTGCTTAGTTGCAATTTCGTGTGTCATATTGTGAAAATTTAAAAAAAAAAGAAGTGCCGTTGTTGACACTTTTTACAGAGGGAACAATACTTCCTCCCACCACATTAAGCCCCCTCGCCCCCCCCCCTCTTCCTACGCCTATGACTGTTAACGTTATTTTGCTTTGGAGTTTAAAACGTAACCTAAGGTAGTAGTAACTCATCCTCCGACCCTGTCAGTGTAGGTGTGCCACTGACCACACAGAGGTGGAAAATACCATTACAAGAGCCCATTAACTATTTCGGTTTTACATATGCTAGAAAGAACTGGCTTTCGTTTAGAAAAGGTATTCGTCATTTCCTCAAAAGTTTCTGGACAACAAACATAAGACGATCGCGTGTTATTCCATGTTTATCCAGAGCAGGGGTGCAGGATATTAATAGGAGGGTCCAATGAGCTGTCAAATGAACTGTATACCACTCAGAGGTTTTGTCCAGTTCTGGCTGTAAACTGCCTGAGAGTCGCATAAAGTCACATACAGTTCAATTAACATACGCCCTCACTTTGTGGGAACTGAAGATACAAGGCAGCCAAACGTAGGGGAATCCCCTACCGTGGGGTAATTTAACAAATTGTAGGGGTTAGGTGGCACCTACGGGGAAAACAGAGGTATGGTAGGGGGAGTAGGGGATTTAAAAAAAAGCTAGAAACTTTTTGTACCGTTTGATTCCTTTTTATAAAACTTTCATCAGACTTGATTTTAACAACTTTTATGTTCTCCAAAGTGCAAATTTTCCATAAAATCTGATTTTGTCATTATAATTCTTGAAAATTATGTCAGTTTTAAGAAAATATTGCGTTATAAATATAATATACACACTGAGTTCAAATGATGACGTTCACTCTCCAACCTCATTTGGCTTAGCCTTAATTTTTGCACACCTGGAGGTTCTGTTCCATATACTGAAATCTATATTTTCAACTCTACGGTGTCTTAAAGTGAAGAAAAATAGTTATCCAGGGAAACTGAATTGTGTAGGTGAAAAGAAGATTTTGTGGGGGTAAGTAAATTTTGAAGATGAAAATCCGTTTATTGTGTGTAGGGGAATTGCAGTGGAAACTGCACATGCGTGGTAGGGGAATTAGAAAATTCTGAGTGACAGCCCTGGGAAGATAGGAAATAGGTAGAAAGTAACTAACGTCTTGGACAAGACTACTACAATCTCTACAATCATAACTTCAGCATCATCCCTCAAGTACCATCCCTTTAGTGTCCAAGGTTGCTGTAAATCTCTAAAATGGTTATATTTTTCCCATTTGTTCAGGACTTTGCTGGTTCCAGCGTGGTTCACATGGTAGGTGGGATCGCAGCCTTAGTTGGCGCTGTCGTCCTAGGTCCAAGGATTGGAAGATTTGATGGCGATGGTTCCGAATTTCAGGGTCACACTGTTCCCGTGAGTATGAGATGTTCATGTTTTTATTTGCTTATTAGTACAAAACCAATCTTGTAAT
>WURT03657736.1:0-38125 GCA_009936505.3 Holothuria glaberrima
TTATTATTATTATTATTATTATTATTATTATTATTATTATTATCATTATTATTATTATTATTAACAGATTAAAATAATCATACATGGAGCTATTCTGATCACAACCCTTTCCGAAAAAACAGAGGTACATCTCCAAATATCTGTAGGAACCTCGCTTTAATATAGGATCTTTCAATCTAATTTTGTCGCATGATGTGGATGGTTGAAAGTACGTATTTACCGTTATACCAATTTTTCAAAACTTTTTACTATAGCGCTTCGCGCGCATTCATTATCGGTACAGATGGTGATCGTTAATACACTTACGACGAAAAAGCATTCTCAAACGCTCTTGTTAGTTCTTCGCCCTTTACCTATATATCAGGGAGGTCTAATATCACCTTTCTGCACCTATACTCTCACTCCCTTCCATTTCCCTTTGCTGGAAGCTGTTCGTCTGGATTTTCGTTCAAAATTAGTAAAAATAAGATCGTTGTAAAGTGTTAAGATGCTAGTTGCTAGATGCTAGTTGCTTGGATGCTAGTTGATAAGAAATATTTCATTGGCCAATTAATTTAGAGCTTTCAGGAGGCCCTATACAGGTATCTGCCAGCCTTAGCCTATGTCCTTTTATAATGCAAAATGAAATAAAGGAAAACTTTCGTAATAATCCAAGAACGTTTCTTTAGACTCCACGCACTTGAGTTTTGCGAAAAAAACTTTCCCCAAACAGAAGGCAGTAAAGAAGCCGAGGGGGGGGGGGGGGCTTCAGGAGGTTTGTTGACAACGTATCTTTCTTTTAGACAACATACTTTCTACTTTCACCAATCCAAAAATAATAATTCACTGAATTATAGACATTTTGCAGCCATATATGGTCAGTTTAAAAAATACCCCAAAGATAGTACCAGTTTACATCTAAGCACCTTTAAATTAACAAAAATTTTCTTATGTAGTGACAAAGGAAGGATCCTCACTGCTGTACGACGAACGCAGGGGCGCAAACAAAAAGGTGCATTTTTCTCAACTGAAGTGGCATTACGACATCATCGGTAGCGCCCTTCCCCCAATTACCAAATTGTCGGCGCCACTGGTCATATGCAGCGTATGGGCATATTTTCTTCTCTGTTGGGACGGAAATAAAACCAGGGAGGTGTTAGGAAAACTCACCTGAAAGTTCTAGCAGGGAGTTGCTGGTTCTAGATGACATCCGTACGCGGGAGTCGGTCGGAAAAGATGATCTATCACACATCACGTAAGATGTAAATTGCATTCTTTGTGGAAGGATACAACCCACACTCTACACATTCCATTGAGCAATCGTTATTATCTATCATAGTTGTAGTTGAGGCTTAGATAAACAGTGATTTATAGGCCTACAAATCGCTATCCTTCTTCTTTCATAGGTAAGACAATACATATTCACAGTAGGGATTTTACTAGATAACCTTTATCTTTCATAAACCCTCTTGGTTTCTTTCTTTTATTTCATTCAGTGTTTACCTGAGTGGTTCTTAGTCAGAGTTAGAGTTAGATGCGGTTTTACGGCCCAGTTTCTTAGTCAGAGTACTTTCTTACCTTTTATGTTTTATGTTATTTACAATTTTCCTTGTCTTTTATCTTTTCGTATCCATTGTTTTACACCTTTTGTCTTTGTTGCTCTTGTACATTATCATTTTATACTTTTACTCCTTTTGCCGTGGAATTGTAATTTCCTTTATGGGAATTGATAAAGTCTACTCTACATGTTTTTATTTTTTCGAAAAACAGGCCTAAAAAATATTTATTAAATGGTAGATGAACGAAACGATAAGTCTGCAGCCTGGAAAAGACTTCTCAAAGTTTGCACGCAAACGGCACGGCAAATTATTTCCATAAACTTTATTATTTAAGAGGACATAGTCATTGACGGGACCTCAGTGTCAGTGTAGCTTCTGCAGCAATAACTTGAACATCAAAGTAAAATAACAGAAACCAGTGAATTGAATGCATTGGCTATGTAACGTAAATAAAACCTGCCGGTACACACTGGGTGTTATCCTGACGTCCTGACGGAGGAAAGGAGGAGGGGGGGGGGGCTGCTGAAAATTTCGTTGTCGCAACTTGATTTTAAGACCCTAAGAACCTGAGAAAACGCATGGACTGATGGAAGGGCTCCTCCCTTTCGAGAATTTCTTCGGGGAGATCCCCGGACCCTGCAATACATACGAAATGGGGTTGACTTAGTCGGAAGTCCTAAAGAATGAGCCTAATCCTTAAATATTGGATCCACCCTTGCACTAACTATACCTGCATGATGTACGGAACACACCTGAGGCCTGTAGCTAAACCTCTTTAAAAGACCTACTCTTTCTTGTTACGCTAACTAAAACGTGTTTTTCACAAAATACTAGCCCCAGATATTCTTTAGTTCCGCTTAACTCAATGAAATTGTTAAGGTATGTTTCCCCTACAAAGTGATTTTACTGAATATTTTTTCGAATTCACACTTTTCCCTTGAAGTCTAAATTTCTAAAGCAAGAAACGTTACAGTTAAGAATGTTTAGATGCAAGCTACAAGGCCTAGAAAGTAATACTCTTTGAAATATGAGAGGCAGCGAATGGTGGTGTTGAAGCCATCATGGAATCTCAGTGTTACCTTGCCATGTAGCAACATTTTGCATCTGAGCCATCAGACATAGCCTATGCAAAATTATCTCAGAGTTGGGAACTTAGGCAACACCCCTTTGCTTCCCGTCAAAAAATGGAAAATACTCCCAGTAATGAAAACTTTAAACCATATAAACAGTTCAAAGCATTGACCAAAGATAGCACATTTTTTATAAGGAGTGGTGCAAGGATTTGCCCGACAGGAGGGGGAAGATCCCGACGGGGAGGTTCGAGGCCCCGACAGGCCCCTTCCTTAGAGCGACTCCCTGGCGGGGTGACAAAGGAATGATTCGACCGGCGCCAACTGTCTTAAGTAAGTCACTAGGGGTTCAAATTGGGTAGTGCCATCATCATATCTGCCCTCGTTGGGATTTTACCTGTGCTACGACCCTGCATGCATCGGTCGAATTACTTAAGGATAGTGATTAATAAGCTTTGTAGTAATTCAAACTAAATATTATTGTAATATTGCCTTGACTTCCATTGATTTCTTTCAGCATAGGTCGTAAAAGCAACTTAAAATAGTCTGTTTCACCTCAAACACAAACGTCTGGACTTTAGTAGGCTATGTAGTTTGAACAGTCCATATTCTGCTGAGTACTAAATTACTTTTGGTAAATACGTCATTGCCGTGGGTGATGGATGTTGCACTACCATATACCTCACATTTTGCAGATCTGCACGTATCAATTAAAGTATAAATCACTAACCGTGATTTCAAATACCGGGTATTGCAAAATTTATTTTGGGGGCGCAAGAGCTACTTAAAGCGGTGGCATATCATTGTCGGTATATAAGACGTATCTCCATTGTGCAGTGTGTACTAGACTAGTTCCATCCTTATGACAAACCACCCATCTATCACTAATTTACCTATACATACAGAAAATAGGAGTTATTTCTTTGTTGAAACTTTAAAGACAGATCATGTTTGAACAACCACAGGGTCCGGTTCTCTGTGGGTTTCTCATTCAGTCTCATGTCTTTTGGGAGTCATGCTTTTTAAGAGTCTTTGGTTTACGCTTGCCTTTCGAAGTAGGGGGACTTTTCTCATAAAACCAAAAAAGTGCAGTGATTTTACCCACTAGGGACGGGGAAGGCTCCTTGACAAGGAGCAAGAAGCCCGAAACTCCGACGGAGTTGTAAAAAATAGCAAACGTAAAATTTTCGGTTTAATGGGTCTTTATTGATAAAATTTAAAAGTTGTGGTTTTTATGCAAAATATTTAAAGAGAATGAGCTTTAATTGAAAAAACTTTGAAAAATTTGGGTTAATATGAAAGAAAATTTAAAGAATTGAGTTTATATGAGAGACCCTGCTGTCATTTGCAGTTTCTCTGCCCTCTCGATCTACTGTTCATATAAAGTTTCTAAGTGGCGCTGCTCAAAAATGCTTTCCCTTATGTTGGTTTTAGAATCTCATACGCGGGTGACCTCCCATATTCCTCGAAATGACAACCGTCACTTTCCAGGCCTTGTAAGTTGTATTTCAAGATTCTTGATTTTTATATTTCATGTTTCACAAATTTACCATTCCCCCAACCCAGGGGACATTAGCTTAAAATATACATTGAGAAGGTTTATTCCTTCAAATTCACTGAGACACGAAAAAATACAAAACCATGCATGGCGGGTGTCTTGACTCTTTAGGAACTTTCAATGAGCCCTTTCACTCTGTTAGAATTTTGTTCTGCAGCAAAACTGCTCTATCACTCAGACAGAATAAGATGCACGCACAATTACAGCGATGAGAACGACTGTGTAAAATATCAAATCCACATTTTTCTTGTTTCTACAGTAAAAACAGGGCAATTATATTTCGGGGAATAGTGGTTTATACTTTAGCGATAACGTCAAAGTAAGGGGAGGGGTGGGGGGGGGGATTGATGATGGAACATGAAAAATAATGTGGGAGTATAAATGGATTTTGTCCTTCACCTTCCAAAAGTGATTGATGCATGTTTCCTCCCCCGTCCCCAAATGCTAACGCATATGGCTTTATAGTAAAGTTGACGTAATCATTCTAAATATAATACTGTATTCTCACTGAATATCCCAAAATAGTCATCCCCTCAAAAGGCTTTGAAAAAAAATGCACCGCTAACGCCTTTCTAGACAGTGGACGGGGGAATTACTTTTGTTAGTATGTACGGTGGTGACCAGTGAAAAAGCAAAAGAAAAAGATATTTTGTATCGCTCCTTTTGTTAACCACAACCCCCTCCCCGTGAGGCATCAAGTGGGAGTTAACATGATCAAATTATCGCAAATGAGTCTTTGGAAGAGAAATTTGGTCAGTGTAACATGTATATTCCCAGTTCACCTGTTAACACTTCATAGCCTACCTGCACTATGCGGTGATTATTTTACACGCGACAAAGATTGATAGTTAATTCCATGTACACTCACCTACACAGCTACTTGGGCCGACCTTCGACGATTCTATCAAAGGACGTATGAGCATTCAGTTTGGTTTGCATCGTCATCTGATAGCCTACAACCTACCTTCTTGTTTCACCAAGGAAAACGTTTTCGATACTCGTGTCTTATGGCCATTTTAAAAGGGACCCAGCTCGTTGCATGATTAGTGTGAGTGCGACAGCCGTCGTAGTGGTGTAAATTCAGCCGTTTCGGGGAGGGGGTGTCTTAAAATTATTGGGGAAAACTGCTTGAGTGAACACTGTACCTCCGGCCAGGGGTACAGAGGACCCTCACAGGTCCCTCGTTGGGGTCCAGGGGCGAAGCCTGGAAGCCAGGCGATTTAGTGCATTGTAGGGGACACAGATTACATATTTCTGATCAAAAGTTCTCCCCAGCTGTCATTAATAGGCTAATATCACAATCATTCGTATTGAAAGTGTGTTACATTTACTTTTTTGCACTCCTCTAAATATGAGGGGAACATTTGATATTATTTCCCCTACATTTAAAATATTGAGGGGGACATGTCCCCTCTCCCACCCGCCCCGTGATAGCCGCCCATGGCTGTTTTCATCGTCCGACAACCATAAGCGAAGCATATTTTGGAAGATAGTGAAAGCCACATGACGAGCAGGTGTCCACGAGCACACTTGTAGCCAGAGTAACCATCTTTTTTGGTGGGGGACATCAAACAGGCTTATTGTCGTCCTGTTGAGTCTAAGGGAAATAACCTCCCTTCTGCCTTAAGAAATTTTGGCTTATCATTGGGGGCAAGTGCCGTTGCATTTTAGCTGTTTTGAGTAACATAAAAGAAGTAAACTAAACCTAAATAGTACTTTCCGACTGGGTCTGAGTTGGTACGTTAGTATTGAGCATCTTTCTATGATGATTAGGTACCTACTCTTCGCTGATGTGCTCATATCTGACAATCCCCCCCCCCCTTTAGGTTTCAATACAATAGCTTTAAATACTCTCATTTTGATAAATGTTGCCAATTTGGTTGCATTGTCTGAGCAGTACATTATCTTGTGACAATGACAGACACTTTGGATTGCAGAGGGGCATAAAGAGCAAAAAGTAGCCTACACTGGGGACCTGGTACCTCTAAGAAAATATAATTTTGAAAGGTGGAGGAGGGTCTGTTCAAGACATACGATAACAAGATTATTCAAATGAAATGAATCAAAACAAAGATAAAAAATTTTAGTATTGACCAATGCAAACACTTTATTCTCCTGACATGGACCTGTACCCAGGTTTCATGTTCGTCCTCCAACCAGTGGAGGCAATGAACTACAAATCATTCCCATCCTCTTTGTCCATTCTCCCTTTCATGAGAAAGAACCAAGGTAGTGCAAGGAGCTAGGCTATATATCAAAAGCCTACCATTAAGACCAAATAGTACTCTCTAGTTTAATGATTCCATATAGGGGATGTGGTTATCCTATTACTTATATGAATCCAAAAGTTCTACAAATACTATGTAAAATGAATGACGCTATTATCTTCCACGGAGACCCAAGGATCGTTGTCTGATGGTTTGGACCCTCTTCAAAGGACAAATGCACTCACATAAAATTGTATAATATATAACCAGTCCTGGCCACTGTTCAGATTCTCTGAAAACCCCATGCAATGCCAGCCTGATAAAGTAGTTTACAGGATACTTACAGCAGGGTAATACTTCCATGCTTACAGGGTTGCTTGAGACAAGTGATGTTAGAGGTGCGACTAAAACACAGGAGATACTTGTAACAGATATAGGAATAACCACCACAAAAAGTCATTTCATATTTAAGAAGAAGGCTTGATTGAGTGCATATGCCCTTTGAACTGTAACACCTCCCATATAACAGACACAGTAAACGCAAGATGTAAAGACACTTATATTCTGACAAATTCTCCAGAAGCAAGCACCTCTCAATACCAGTACATTTACTAAATCTCACCCATTACAAGAAGAAATCTCTCTAAAGCATCTGCTTTTTTTCCCTTCTTTGACTGTATGAGAGGGACTTGAGCAAAAGAAGAATATGTAAAGTAATGCGCCATAAAAAAATGTGACTTCTTGTTCACAAAATGTACATCAGACATCTCAAGTCCCACTCAGACAGTCTTGAAGAGATTCCCTTAGCTACTTATAGCCCCTGCAACCCTTCTTAACCCTCTACCACCTAGATAATTATCCTTGACAATTTGTCAAAGTATTCATTAAGTTTCCCAATGTCTTGACACTTTATCAGCCACTTATTCATGATGTACTGCTGCTCTTGATGCCCAACCACTCAGTTCAAAATATTGATGATCGTTTGCTACTTTTACAGTAGCAGAAATTGATAACAACTCTCATACAACAGTAACCAACAATCACTGCTTTTAAGAAAGAGAAAGTTGAAACAAACAGGTGTGACAAATGAAAGTTATACTAAGCTTCTTCATTCTCCTCAGCTATACATGATCGACCTCTTATGTCAAAATCTTTCATGCATAGCAATATTATTGCAAGAGATCCATGTGAAATTATCTATATTTTGAACTACGATGTCCATGGTTGTTTAAGAAAACAGGAAACTCTGGTAGAAGATACTATTACATTTTAAAACACCTATCTGTCTCAACCTTAGTTCTTCTACAGCAATGTAGTTTTACAATCATAGCTCAAGTGACTTTGTAAAGAAATGAGAGACCAGCAGGTCCTATCTCTAAGAGTTTACATCCTGTTCATTTCTCATATAAATGTCTGAAAAATATCATGTACAAAATCAGTCTGATGACTGTCAAACACCCTTCACTGGATACTTCAAGTAGAGCCCAGAGAGGTAAACGTACTTACATATGGAATGTCCTGTCTGATCTTTGTAAACATATTAAGTTCCTTTTAAATGCCCTCAGCTCCCCCCCCCCACCATATTCCCTTGGTAGCCCCACCGTTGCCACTGATGTAATGTTAAGGACATTATGTCACTACTTCTCTGACTGCTACTCCTTTCAATGTCCTCAAGTTCTGTATTACTATAAAACAGAACGAATTATGAGGTAGAGAGAATTCCTACATCTGTCCAACAATGCTTACAGCCCTTGCATAGCTTCAAATCTTCTTACTACTTAGCCCAAATTAGCCAAAGGGAAGAAGGGGGCTACTCACATAGCATTGCAGCAGTCATCTCAAAGTCTACACCTGGTGAGCAAAGCTTTCCTAAAGCAAATAAATACATGCCACTCATGTGTGTGTGTGTGTGTGTGGGTGAGTGTGTGTGTGTGTGTGTGGTGTGGCATGCAGTTGTGTTAACACTGTAACTAACAATATGTATCACATAAAACCACCCAACGAAGAACCAAGAATGATACGATGTGCTGTGATGGAGTGCACTCAATCTGCATCTTAAATATGCACTCTTTAAGCTGCGAATAATTCAACTACAGAAAGGCTTGGAGTCACATCACATATCACTGGAAGTTACAACACTTCGAAATTAACATCAAATTAACAATAAGAAGACTTTCAAAAAGGATATAAAAACTATAGTATTCTGAGCATTGTCAAAAAGGCGGGTAAAAAGATATCAACATTTTTTGTTGTCTACAGTAAGATTTTTCTCCAGAATTAAATGGCATGCACAAGGAAGTCTGATGAGAATAAGAGCTCAGATCACTTCCTTGCTTCTAGCTTCCAAGGCAACAATTTTTATTCTTTGATGGGTGACAACTATCAGTACCACACCCTTCAATTTGGAACTGCATGGGTCTGAGAAATTAGCAGGTTACTTTCAAGCCTGTTATAATATGAAACAGGACTGGGGGAGGGAGGAGGGGTAAGAATATCGTTCTCTTGCAAATCAAAGTTGAGTCAGAGGAGTTGGTCTCACATGAGTTTCTTTTTGTCTTCTTTCATTGCAGCTGAATGAAAATTATATTAAAATCTGATTAAAGTCAAAATACTCTGAAATCTACAATAATATATATATAAAAAGGATTATCATTGCCAATAACAAAAGCATCTGAATTTCATTCAAATGTGATATCTGGTTAGAGAAACTCAAGCAAGACCATCTCCCCTATGACAATGATGAAAGACACATCACTTACAATTTGGACAGAAGGGGAAGAGGTAGAGGAGACAGGACCTCAGGAATTTACCCTCCTTAATCAAAGAAAGTTTCCTCCTTCAGAGAATTATCTTTTAGACAGCAGAAACTTGGTAGTTCTCAACAGCCCCAACACTATGAAGAATGATCATTATTGAACTGCTAATCTATGCACCTCTGTAACACAGTACAAACATAGCATACTGCTTGCATGAAACCTAGTAAGCCTCATGGCTGATATAGGTTTGACAACACAAATCTGCTTATAATATCACCCTTCAACATATTCACTGACATTCTATGAGTTGAATTTGTAATTAAGCTTTGACTTCAACCCCTATTTTCTAGGCCTATCTGAATACTTGATTAAAGTGAACTTGTCATTGACAACCAATATCCATACCCATCTCACAAGCCATTCATCACATTAACTATATGACCTGAGCCAGGTCAAAGCATGTAAAACTTATGCTTTTAATGTGAGATGCTCAATAAATTGCACGTATACAAGACTGAAACCTTTCAGTCTATGCTAGCTTGTTCCAAAAGAATAAAAATTTATCCACAGCTTGTCAGTTAATACCATGCTGAGACAGTTCAGAATCTTCCACATACTACAACTAACAGAATGCAGCAAATTTATGATGGGTTACCTATTTGCACATGCTTCTCTGGCACACTTCTCAAGGTGAGATTAACGGTAAAAGATACTCTTGGCAACTGGTAAGTGTGTGCTTTGAACACTGATTCCAAGTAATTCTTGATGTTACATCTTTGTGATGCCATCAGCTGAGTTTATAGGTATATGGGACACTTTCTGAGTGTGTGTTGGAGGGGGGAAGGGAGGGCTAGAAAAATGTTTTGGCTGAGAAAACTTATACAATGCAAGAAAATTGCCTGTATTTCTCCAAAAATCAGCCCAAGAAATAGCTTTTAACTGGGCTCCAAGGAGGCTGCAGGCCGCCCCCCACCTTCTGGCTTGCACCCCTATGCCTGGGTAAAGAAACTACTGATCTACTGGTTAACTCCTCCTTGTCCTATCACCTAATGTCAGCTGCAAATTTAAGAGTTTTAAGGGCAGGGGAATGAGTGACATCTCCACTGAATACAAACACTTCACCCTACTGAAGACACTCTCACATAGAAGGGCAGCATTCTACACAGGTCAGCCTTTAAAGCTTAGTTTTGCTTAAATAAAATTTCTGATTTACCTCCCAAATTCCAAATGTTCAACTTCTATCTTAAGTTTCTGGGCTTGCTTAAAAGTTACCAGCACACTTTGGTTATATGCACATACTATGGCATAAATATAATGCTTTACTACACTTACCTTGCCTCCTTGCACTACCTACAGCTCTTTCAAGTGACAACTGTCTCCAGTTTACACTTCATCCTCACCTGTTTGCATTGAAAACTTCTTGCTTTTCTTATTTTTTTGATCTATTTTTTTCTTCGTAGCAAGAATTTCTGATATTAATTTTCCAAACAAAAGGAAAAAAATAAGGTAACAGTACTCATAGAAGAGGGGGTAAACAAAGACAATGGATTCCATTTATCTCCTCCCCTTAGAGCACATGAAACAAAACACCATTATCCTTGCTGCTGTCAAACCCAAAAGTATCACAAACAAATCCTTCAGAGAAATGAAAGAATTTGATTGTGATGCAGCCCTATTTTCATTTACAGGGGAGATATTACACAAATGGAAAAAAAGAGAAAAGAAAACCAAACAGCCCTGGTTGGTGGAACAGCAGAACCCTCATACATAGAAAAGCGTTGTGTAGAAAAAAGTAGAGTTTTCATTATTCATCTTGACAGAAATTGTGTATCCTTGATGAAACATTACTATTGACAATAAGATGTACTCCACAGTGGAAACCAAGAAGTTTATACATCTGTTGCTAAGTACGTCACCGATTCCATACAGAGGGCTTCGTTCCTTTCCATCCAATTGTTGTTTTCTTTTCCTTTTTTTTGTTTGTTTTTTTGGTCATCGCCATCTTCATTTTCTATTTCCACTGTTTTGGTAAAAAATGAGCAAGGGCTGTTGTGTCAGGCACCCATGGAGACTCACTGATTGCAAAGGAAGTACATTCACTATTCACAGTTCTCGATCTTCCAAATATCTGTACTCAAATGTGAAGCCTTCCTTTTTCCTCTGTCCCCACTTTTCATAATCAAAGTAGATGTATGTCCCCTGAAAAAAAACAGCACATAAAACACAAGCAATGTGACAATTGTGTAAGAGCCTTTATGTTTAGAGGAACTAAAATGAGAACCATTGAACAAAGCTATCTCTTCACCAAAATATCACTTCACACATACTACATGACTTGCCTTCTATCCAAGCTATTTATTCAATTGTACATTATTTCATTAACTACATTTCAAATTCTTGCAACAACACAACCATAACCTTTGGATGACTTTCACATAGCACATATAGTCCAGCATAAGCTGACAGGTTATATTTAGGTCTACTGCATTGTGTTATTATCTGTGACTGGATAAAAGGAAAAACTACTTCTTCTCTTTGGAAAATGGTTTTGTGTTTGAGAAACACATTTTGTTCTAGTTGGTCTTAGCCTCAAGAGAGGGGAAGAGAATGCGGTGTTACCCTTGCTGAGGGAGTAGTGAACTTGACTGCACCTCTTCTTTCAACTAAAGTTATCATATGTATGTAATCAGTGGAAACAAAACCATTTCATGACTATCTTACAAGCACACAAAATATATTTTGGTAAACCATCTTGTTTTCATAAGTTACATTGGTCCACTTTGGTAGCAATGTTGGTTTTTTGTTAAATCATTCTACCTAAATGATGCCTGATGTGACATTTGTTATGCTGGTGATGTTTATGACTGATATTGCTGTATAACAACCATCAACTCTTCAGCATATCCCACACAATACTACTTTGAACATTTCAACTCATCTTTATTTTCTTGTTGGCAAATTATTTAGTATGATTACGATTAAGACTGGCAGTCTATGGTCAGTTTTGGGATGTGAGGGCCAAACTTCAGAAAACTGAATATGTTTACTTTTCCCCTCAGTGGGATTTTAGCCATTTAACCACTTGTTCATCAGCCATTGCACATACAGCCATAAGAGGGTTCTCAAAGAGATAGTGCAACCATGTCAACACAGGTAATTTTATCATATAGTCAGGATGGTTGAGTCTTACCACTCAAAATCATAACAATTTAAACAAGTTTATGACCCTTAAATTGAGCTGCAATGTGCAGGGTTGTATGGTGTGTCCCTAGCTTTTCTCAGATCTCTCTACTCACCTGTTCAAACTCATCGGTAATTGTCTTAGGTTCTTCATGTCTCTGGAACCACATCATATATTTCGTATGGAATCTCCATGATTGCCTCTTCAATGCTTTGGCTGCAAGATACTGTGCCCTTGTTCCCTGCAAAATGGAATTGTAGACCATAACGACTAGGGTTGTAGGTATGCTGGGTGGCACTAAGGGGTATGCACCCTTGGACTCAGGGTCATTGATACCCCCCCCCCCTCCCCCCTTTGCTACTGGATCTTGAAAGGGGAATCTACTAATCTACTTTTTGTTGGTATTTTTCAAGTTTTGTTCACAAAGTACAGCACTACAGGGCTTATAATTCAAGAACATACCAAACTTTTTTCAAGGACTGGATGTTTCACAAGCTTAAACACTACAACTGGCCTAGCTATAAACCGGATTACAACTAAATTCAGGAATGGAGTAAGGAATGACTTGATTGTATTTACAACAGGCATGCCCCATCAAAGTTTTATTTTTTGCTTATAGTTCCATTTTCAATCACTTTTCACATTACAAGAGTTAACAATGTTCTCTCAGCTGAAAATTTGAATGTTTAAGCCAATTAAATACTCACATGCTTCTATAAAAGTAGTGAAATGTTTTTCTGTAAGAATTTTATTTCTTGAAAATATTATTACCAGTCTACTTAATTTTGACTTGTGGATCATTTTAAAGATGAAAATATATTACATTCCTCTTATAGAGTATAATTGCAGGCCTGTATTTTACCAAGTAATCAGGTAGTTCCAATTTCAAACCAACTTGTTAGGATTTTTTTTAAGTTAAAAGACTCTGTGACCATAATCTTACCTCCTGATAATAAAAAATGAAAAACAGTGTCTCTGTCGAGAGCCTCATGAAAAATTCTAAGGAATCCATGCGTGGTGGCATGAACTGGCAATGATAGAGTGGGGTTGGGTACGGGTTCCGTGGTAAGTGCAACCTGTTGTTAGTAGAAAAGAACATAGTTACTAGAAAGATATAGCCCACTGGATGGTCATCACCTTAAAGAGAAACAATGCAGTCACTGAGGCACTAGAGGCTATGCAACATAAAGTGTCACAATGATATGCTGTAATGTCATGATGGATATAACAGTATGTACCACTGTTATACTGCACATCTCTTTAACTAACAGTGATATTACACTGTTACTTCACAGATAACAAGATGGTGTAATGTAAGTTTATAAAATTTGAGTATCATATTACTTACAAAGACTTCAAAAGTTGTGAGTATGAGAATCAATACAGTCCATTTTGACAATTTTTGAATGTAAGAACAAGAAGAGTGTTTAAATATCTGTACGAACAATTCCACTTACACCGAGTAGAAACTCAAACAATGTTTCATATTACGGGTGTTATCTTAGTTACCATCAATAACACTTGCCATTTGTTACATATATAATGCAACACCCTAATGTTCAGATATTGACAATAGCCTGCGAAAACCTTAATAACACCAAAATCATTCTGATATTAAGCATTTTAATACAAGGGACTATGGCATTCAACATGTAGTAAGCGAACTAGTCTACATATTGTCATTCACATTTTTTAGACACTTTTTAAAATGTAGTATCTGTCAGCATTTCTCACATGTTCTTCTTATACCAAGAATGGTGAAATTCACTGATAATGCCAGTGCAACTCAAATGATATCTATAGACATCTATTTTCATGCAAAGGTTGTATTATTTTAATATGTCTCACTTGAAGTCCCAAGATTTCAGCCCATGTAAATGGAATGACATGTCCATCCCTTATCCACAAATAAACAGCATCACATTTTTATGACTGTCACACTTATGCAACTTATTCAGCTGCACACTATTTGTCACTAGACTCTGTAACAGTCAAGACACAGTGATGGCATGCACAGTAACTCATGGTTTGTGTACAATACCATCATTTCTAAAATATCGGAATCAGATCTGCACACACCGATGATATAAACTGACCAAACTGCTGCTGATGATAATGTGAATTATTGCAAATCATGGTAGCATATGACTTGCTGGTGATTGTAATACAACAATACTTTGGTAATTATTACAAATGGCAAGAAGGGATGTATTAGAACCAACAACTGACAAAAGAATGTATTCTACAATACTTAAACTGACTACTTAATAAGAGGATTATCTCACACAGCCTTACCTGAGTCTCTCTGAGTCTGATGGGTGAGGTGGATGTAGGAAGGCTGCCTCCATCATACTCTGTTGATACAACTGATCCTTTGTTAACGTCACTGGCCCAAGGGGTGCTACTCCACGTAGCCTTGGGATTATCGTCTCTTGAAGTTGTGTTGATGCACCTGTTGATTGGGAGGCGGGGGACGTGACAACTGGGAGTGATCCAGCTGTTGGGATGGGGGTGGGGGCCGTTGTAGAGGGCTGGTTCGCCGCTGTCTCTATCAGGGGAGTACTGTCATATAATACTGAAAAGAAGGAAAATAGCTTCATGATGGGAAAATGCACTTACACAGCATACATCACTGAAACAAACACCACTCTGGATAATGTCAGCAGTCATTGTTACATTGGATAAAACAATCGTAATGGATTAGGGGTGACATCAGAAGCCATGCTTGATCTCTCAAAGAGTAATTCAGTGTTCACATTTTGCATCCTTGATTGATTTCTTTCAACTGTTTTAATTTTTGTCATATCAAAATGACAGGTAAATACAGGACTTCATCCTAATTGTAATTGGTATATGCCAACATCATTATTCATGTTTGGCTCTTTCAATCACATGACAGTATTTTTGTAACTGAGTTTCATTTCTGAAAAATGCTTGACTTGCAAACATGTAAACCTTGGATATGATTAAGAGGAACAATATGGGATATTCATAAGATTTAACTGATGTTTCCAGGTAAAGACAGGCTGACCGCTTATTCCCTTAACAGTATGCTATTCATTAAGGAGTCACTTTATGCCATCTTTTTACTACTGTAGTATTTCACTTATATGTAAATAGGACATCTGTTTTCATGGTCACCTGTGGACACCATTTACAGATGATCAAGTATTTTCATTGCTTAACTTATTACACTATTTTCTGTTCAGCTACATGATCAACATTAGCCTAAATGATAAATTGGTCCATTTTCCCTTCTGTTAACTTGGCTAAATTTCTGTCTCGAAGTCAGAATTTCCATCCTGATTTGAAATACTTCATGTAGAATCTCTTGATTGCACCAATGCATTAAACTCTGGAAACTAACCCGAAGATTCTAAGAAGCCTGGTGCTTTTGATGACGATTCTAGTCCTGAGCTAATAACAACCTTTTGAGCCATTAACTTCAGAGAGGACATATTGCCATTATCCTAAGAAGGGAGAGAAGGAGACAAAAAGAAAAACATGGTAATAGGAGGTACATACTGGTCTCTCACTTGAATAAATTTAAACAAACATTGCAGTTAACCTAGATAATGATTACATTCTTAAAGTGTCACATGTCAACTGGCTGCTTTGAACACGAACTACTTCTGATATATATCAGTCTAGAGTCAGAATGAACTCCCACAGATGGATCATGAGTTGAACGACAGAAGACAGCTACAGGTGAAGGAATTATGTTAAGTATTGGGACAGATGTAAGGAAAAAAAAAAATTACACAAAGTTAATAGCTTCCAACAACAGAAAACCCTGATATCTTCTTGCTTTTAATTGACTTCATTGAACAAATAAGCTAAAACTTTGAGCGACTGCATTTTATCACTTAAACCAGTATATGAGAAGTTAAAACTGCCATGTCATATGAAGTAAAATTGCTTGTACAGCACATGATGCAAGAAAGACAATACCATCATCACTAAATCTTGACGAAAGATACATTCACAACTAGGGTTGTGATGTATGTGAATGCATGCCAAAACAAAATTTATATTTCACTGGACGCATTGTACACACATTCAGTCAACCTATCCATATTACTAGACATCCAAATGAGACTGAAGAGTGAAATGTGTCACACTTCTTTTTGGCAACACTTGATTGTAACTTTTGTTTTTGAAAAAAGGCTCTTTTATCAAGTGGATGGGTATCTGAAAATAACAAGTAAGCAATGTCAATTTTAAATCACTGATTGCCATCAACAACAAAGCTAGACAATCCTGGGGAAAGAGAGGGGAAGGTCTCTGAGGGGAAGGGTTTTCATTTTTGCTCTCAGATCTGACCACTAGCTTCTGTATATAAAGACAATACGTATCTTACCACTATGCCTTAAAAGTAAGTTACTTTAACAAAGTTTGGTGTTTGAATATCCTTCTGCCAAAAGTATCTAAAAGACTGCAGAACAATTCAAACTTAGGAAAATAGTTTAACAAGGAAAGTTCATGTTCCCAGTCTATTATCATCCAGCTGTCTTCCTGTCTCTGTTTTTTTATACCAATGATTTACTCAAAATGCAAAACGTACCTCTTTAGCCACTGGACTTATAGGCCCATTTGTAAGTGGTTCTGAGTTGATGGGCACCTCTGCCGTTGGGTTATTGGCTAAGGGAGCACCGGACACAGAGTTATACATAGACCTTGGTGTGTGTGGTTGTGACGTTGGCTGACTTGGCGTTGGGGCTTGTTGCTGTTGCGGAGTGGGCAGTTGTTGCTGCTGTTGTTGCTGTGGCTGCTGCGGTTGCGGAGGTTGAGATTGTGGCTGCTGTGAATTAGTATGCACTGTTAATGGAGACTGGATGTGGCTATTCGTAGGGACACTGCTGGGAACACTACTTGTGACATGCTCCAAGGAATTACCCAAGGGAGACATGTTAAAGGCTGTTGATAAAAAAGTAGAGGGAAACCATTACATCTCCAGTAATAGATACATCACATAGGAAATGTGAGATTTTTACAAGTTACTCAACATCTAGCTGACAAAGAGCTCAGACTGAAATCACATGTTTAAAACAACAATGCTATAATAAATCTTATTTTACAAAGATCTTGAATACTAACATATAGGCCTCATAGCACAACGAGTACACCTTTGAACATCTGATGGGATATCTTAATGTTGACTGATAAGAATGAGTACAAAGAATACCTCTGCCCCAACCCCACCCACAACATATTATTTAGTTTAACTACATGATGCTGAGTGTCAATAACAACTGAAATAATTTTAATTTAGTAAGACATTGAAGGTTTACCAGTGATTTGAAAATCAAATGCAATCACCCTCCCCATGCATACCCCCCACTTTAAATTTACAAGCCTAGATATTCTAAATCAGGACTGAGTACCACACATGGCAATAAGTTGCTTAATAAATTGCTTAAAGGGAATGAGCAGTGGCCCCAAATTCATTTGTAAACAACACCTACATCTGACAAATTTCTTCTTCTTTCCCTACAAGTAGCTTTCATAAGGTGTCCAAGTAAAAAAAAATCATATTAAAGGTTCACTAAGTACATATCCTGCATCAACTGAACTCTACAGTGACAAAATATTGTCACTTGATCAAACAGAGCCATTCATGAATTTGGATACAAGGGTACACTAATTCAAATGGAGTGACTGACTACATCTTCTGTTTATTGTTTACAAAGTTAAGTCCTTGGTCCATTAGAGATAAAACATTTATGAGGGAACTAAGAGATTTGATAGGTTCAACTGATGATGTAACCCGAGGGTGGGGGAAAATGCATATCCCCTTTAAGGAATCCATCATCAGTTATCAGACAATTTGATACTTTTAAAACTTAATTTCTAGTAATCTCCAACATTACTCTTTCCTACAAATACAAATGAGCGTTCTGATTTTGTATACAGCAACTACTAATTTTACCACATTCTTTACAAAGATAACAGACACATGGCAGAAAGGAAGTTTTAATCATGCAGCAAACACAGCATTATAAAATATAATTCTGCAATCATGCAAGGTAATTACAAAAGTCAAATCATTATAAAGACAGAAACAGTAATGTGACAGATGGGGTAAATCCCCCTACCCCTCCCTCCCACTGTGGGGTATCTCTGATCCCATTGTCACTCACCATGCTCTGTCATGTACAAACCCATTTCTGCCTTTATCACTGCTCCCTAGCACAAAATTTCTGACAAGCCACTACTTTATTGCGTGTTCACATCTGAATAGGATGTGGGTGATAAAATTCATAGCTCACCTTTTTTTCATTATAAGGTAATTGATAAGCATTGTTCTCTTTTCAAAGGATCATGATAGTGAACTTTGAGAATATCTTACTTTGTGTATTGCCTTGTAAATGAGAAAAAATGTGAAAAGAAGGTATATTTTTAAAACACTGGAACTTGGCAGAAAAGACAAACTGGAAACGATAACAATGAAAATGAGTGAAGTTCATAAGGCTACCCCGCAACCAATATAGCATAAAAAAATATAACAAGACACACACAAAACAGCCATACTTATCAATTTTGTTCTGAAAAAGCAAACAGCATGATACCCAAAATTACATTAAGCTTTAAACTGAAAGCCAAATAAAAGGTATTAAACACAATTCAAGCTACTGCTTATGACTTCAGCAGAGCATGGAGTTAAACAGGACTCCTATGGCGTAATAATGGTCTGCAAGTGACAGGATAAAGTGATACTGAGCAAGGGGTGGGAACAGCAGCTGATCACTTAGTTGACTTGTGTGCGACACTTTTTTTCAGATACACACACTGAATCAATAACTTCTAACCAATTCCCTTAAAAATCTCAAATGCTAGTTATTACCAGAGGTTGCTCATACTTGTGGAGTGTCAGCTATGTCTCGTTGCACAAAGAGTGCAGCAGGTGTTTGTGTTGAAAGAGATCACAAACAGAGCTCTCAAATGTCTCATGAAATCACCCACCACTTACAAGTATCCTCTTCAATAGGTGACCTACAGATGGTAGTTGCAAGAAAATCCCCTCCTGTGAAGCATTTCTAATACTAAACCTCAACTGTTGCTACTTGCATGCCATTATTTGCACTGAGGGAGTACTACTATAAGGACTGTTAGTACTGCACAATCAACCGCAATAACATTCACCACTTGTTAGTAACATAAGCATAACCACATTATCACAATGGATTTGAAACAAAAAAAAAAATGAAATGAGAAGATCTACATGCACACCCTAACTTACACTGAATGTACATTAACACTGAGGAACTGCAATTACTTATCCAATCACCTCTTTTAACCAATGTTATGATTTTAAAGCATACCATGATGAAATCTTGCACAACTAAAATAACACAAAAAGATGTACAAAATAAAAAAAATGCACAGGAAAATGTGAGTTGATATAAGCACCTTGCTGGGGCCCAGTCCAATCAGGTCTGGAAGGATGCATTCGGCTGTGGTGAGCTTGCGGACTAAAATGGGTGCCAACGGGATGGGAGGGGTTCCCTGGAAGGGTTGCAGAAGGTGAAATTTGAGGCTGTTGTGAGACTGCATGCCTATAGTGGTTAACAGCACCTACAAAGTGGAGGAGGGGATATAAAAAAAGATAACACACCAAAATACAGGGCTCTGGAAACCACAGGGGACTGCAGTTATGCAGTATATGCCCTGCCCTGTAGTAAAGCCTCAAGTAATATTCCATAGCTAACATATTCATTAATGGGTGAGGGGCTTTCTGCAAAATCTGCCAGTTTTATCAGTACCACCTCAAAATCACCTGTCCTTCAAAGAAGGGTTCAAATATGGTATTATCATCTGTTCTATAGCAATACTAATACTTAAAGTGTAGCTGCTATACTGCTGATAAATGATCTAGACTGTCCCGGACGACATATTTTCTGACGCCTGACTCTTCATAGCTACCACTAATCCACCCTTTTGCAAACAAAGTTTCCTTCAAACAGGCAGGCAGCAATTCTTTTTTGACATTTCTTTATTGAGGTATGACACTGAAAAAATGTTTTAAGTCTTCTAACTCTAAAACTTCACCTCTAGAACTGTTCTTATAACCTTGTGGATCTTGCTTGAAAGCATCCTCTGTATCCCACAATGCCCTGCACTATTTTCAAGGAATAGTAAAAATAGTTATCGGAGTTATTAGCTTCCATGCATTTACGACCACAGGAAATGACACACACAGTTCTAAAATTCTACACAGAGAGCTGAGTTAAGCATAGGCCACCAAGCACAAAAGCGCTAGTGTTTCAAAGGCTACATTAAACAACACACTAAAAATATCACTACACAGTATACTAATCTACCTAACAGAAGAAAACAGTGAGATTGTGCAACAAAATTGATTTTAATGACAAAATTTTGCATTTATTTTCTTCCATACAAAGATTCATTACCAACCTGCTATAACAGTTTCCTTGTGGGGGAGGGGGGGGGGGAGGAGTTGGTAACCACAAAGACTGAAAACCCACATTACACTTTGAATACGGGTAAGAGGTGTTAAAAAGAGTAAGAGATAAATGCCATCACTACCCTCCAAGGCATAAGTTTTATTCTAGATCTCATTGACCATGCTGTGTTGGGTTAGGGGGGGGGATGGAGTACAATAAAGGCCAAGGCACGGCATCAAAATAGCTTCCTTGTCAATTGACAAATACCCCAATTTTAACAACATCGTATCACGTAAGCAGTTTTCACTTTGAAAAACATCACCTTTACATACAACAAATAAATCTTTGTGGTAATTTGGATTTAGGAGTTTCCACCAAGGAAGGTACACTTTGATGGACAGATTCAACCTACTTAAGAGATAAAGTTTCCTCATTTTTTTTTTTTTTTGCAAATTAAGGTATGATGGGAATAAGAGCAGATGACTAAGAATGTATTCTGCTATCAACAACTTTCAGAGTGACTATACTACTGTAGAGAGAAAAAGAATAAACTCCAAATGAAGCAACAATGAACTTATGGCTAAAGATCTGATCCTACGTCTACACAGAGACAAGCACGACAAACTGTCAAAAGGAAAGATGTGAGCAAAATAAAAAACCCACTGCACTCTTTAGCTAATACCAGATCAAACAAGATTTACTGACCTTGTGAGCTGTTGTTGTGTTGTGTAGCACCAGCTGCAACAGCATACGCTGGACCTGAGGGAGGTTGTGCTACTGTATGTGGGGACGTACTCACTGTAGAGGAAACACTGTGGGGAAAACAAAGCACTAGTGACAACACATGCCAGCATGGTTTCCTATTAACTTAATAAACTGATAAAGTTTTACAAAAAGTGGTCCATGATTTAGCTGCACAAAGTCTACAAGGTCACACACTTCCTTAAATGGCAATTGAAGGGGAAAAGACTTTGTGTAAGCCTACTTCAAACTGAGGAAAATAGAGACCTGATGGGAAAGGAAGAGAATGAATAGGCTGAAGTGAACAGGATGAGCACGTGTCTACATAGTTGGGTTTGACTCACACGAAGTATAAACCAAATGCAGTCATCCCTATCTGAGTAAGGATAACACCTCGACCCTCACCCCATCCAAGCTAATTCATGTACTGCTTGATCAGTCATGTTGTAATACACTTGTTACTGAAATGCTGAATTTACAAATTATCACTCCTTGTTCTACCTTCAGAACTCAATTATTTTATTCTGAACATTATCATAAATATCAGAAAGGAAAACAAGAGATTTTAAAAAGTTTAACTGATATTTCAAAAAAAGTTGTTAAGGCAACTTCTTTACCCTTAAACACTTTGGACATACTTGATATTTACAAAACCAATTTGTACCTTTAGGATCTAGGAAAGTATTTTCAATCAATTTCATTTTGTGACGACTACCTCTCGTAAGAGAATAATTCCTTTTAACTGTACATACACAATAACATTCACATATGGTTGCTGCTATCTTTGATACCAAGGGTATATTCATTACCTCCTTACCTATTTGTTTTATTGTGCCCATTTCTGGACGTTGAGTTATTGAATGTTGTATTACTAGACGTTGAATTTGTGTTGCTAGATGATAACGTTGCTGGCACTGATGTTGCCCTTACTACTGTTGGTCTGTTATTTGTAAGTGCATTTGAACTTGCTTGCGTCGTAGAAACATTCTGAGTCGAAGATGAAATCTTACTTGGTGTGGTAATTTTTCTTGGTGAGGAGCTCTGAAGGCAAAAATGAACAATAAGTCTTTAAATCATAAAAAAAGAGCTGAATCTGGGTGCTGAGACTGAAATACATTCAACTATTTACCCAAGATCTCACAGACAAGCTTCGAGACTGTAAAAACAGACACTGATAAAGCCAATCATATTTTTCTTTCATTAATTCTGTGACCTCTTCATTAAGTTCCACAACTTTTTTGAAAAACTATGCAATTCTGGGTTACAACATCTCTAGAATCCCTGGCATCAACTCTGTTGGTAATCTGAACTAAAAAACCTTATGAATGTCAAGGTATTACAAGCTAAGGAAATGGTTTTACCCAAAATTCAAACTCAACTATTTAAGTGAGTCAGGAAAATACCACGGAACTGCTTTGCAACAGGCTTTTAAGTAAACCCAGGTGAAAAAGTTGAAAAAGTACAATAGAGGTACTGTAGGATCAAAATTCTCACTAAAATAGGACAAAAGTAGGATTTTGAAGAGTAAAAGTAGCAGAAAAGAACTTTTGCAGTTTTTTCAAGAAACTAGTTGTTTCACTGATTCATATCAATGTTGACAGCATTGCATGGCTCTTCTACAAGGCTTTCCTTTACTCACAGCTCACACTTTTAAACCTACTATTGACTTCTCACTACTTCTGCACTTAAGCCTTTGCACTGTGTTACTGTGGACAATTATTAGCAGATCTGCCAAGTTGAACTGTTGCATTTGTTGATTCCAAAAGACCAACAAACACAGCCAACTTCTATCCCACCTTGGTTGGGTCTAGGGTGAGGAAATTTTTGCAATTTTTGGCTGTCTATAGAGCAAAAAATCAACTCTGTGACACAAATTTTCAATACACTTTACACCCTGTTTTCTATCAGAAATGGACATTTGGGGGAATATGTTAGTACTGGACAGCATAAAATTCCAAGACTTTTGTAATGAATAAGTGACTTTACAGTGCTTTAATATGCTTAATAATTCTAATCTTAATCTTGCAAGATCTGGTGGGACTCTGTGAGACCTTATGGCAAACATCACACCTTTAGATCAGACCAACTGCTGACTGTCAGAATAACTACCACATTTTGTTATATCTTAGAAATATCAAAACACACATACTTGAGAAAAATAGTACTATGTTTATGAGTTCTAGTTTCTGTAGGGAAAAACTATTATGCAATTTTACATTTGCATCATAACTGGGTGGAAGAGACTCTTAAAAATATGTATGCCATGTGTAATTGATATATAAGTAAAAGTTAGAGACAACAGTTGTTATATGAAATACTTGATTTGGTGAATATGTGCACTTTTCTACTGACCTTCACAGTATTGCTGAGATGACTTTAATTTGCAACAGATAACAGAAAAAGTGTGCATCTCAGAAGTACCAAACAGTATGGCCTATGCTTACTATCAAAGTAAGCTAATCTTGAAATGTTATTGTTACATTGTTCCAGTAATTATGACCCATAAACAAAATTCAGATGTTGTGTCTGTCAACAAGGAGGTGGTATACATGAGCACTACTACTACAATTACAGACAAGTTCATCATGAAGAGCACAGGGGTAATTTTGGCTTTCAGTTTCATCTCTAGTGAACTCAGATCATCTTTGACCTCCAACAAAACCCATAGGTTCTCTCCCTCTCATAAAATGACAAATCTTCATACCAAGTATGAAAAGTATTCATCATTCCTTTCTTGAAATATTGAGATTTTTCAAGGTTTGGGGTATTTGACCTCTAGAGACCTCAAATGACCTTTGACCTCCATTGACAAGGATGGGGTTCTTCCTCTCAATATGATAAATGTATATACCAAGTATGAAAAATGTCCATCATTGCTAACTTGAGATATCTTGTTAATAAGAAGTTTTTGGGAATCCTGTTTTTTCCGCCTCCAATAACCTTAACAAACTTTTGACCTCTACTCAAAACAATATGGCTCATTGTGTGACTATAATGCATCCACATGCCAAGTTTAAAGCATCCATGCTTCCTACCAAGAGATATCATGTTTGAAAGGTTTTCAATTAATTTATGACCTCTGGTGAACCCACATGAACTCCACCAAAAACAATAGGGATCTTCCTCTCAATATGGGAAATCCATTATGTTGAACATGAAAGCATTTCTCCCTGCTGTCTTGAGATATCAGGTTTACATGCCAAGCGTCACGAAGACACATACTGTACACAGGCACACACATACACTCGCCAGCATGATTATTCTTTCACTTTTGGCAAGGAATCAAGAAGAAAAAAGAGCCTTTCAAATGCCACATTTCCTCAGAATATAAACATTTCTAATATTGAGTTTCCCAGCTATACATTTTTCAACATATGGACTGACATCAATAGTTTTGCATTTGGAAGGGTCACAGAATGATACATTAATTGCCACATCAAATCAGTTTGATGGCAAATATTTGAAAATATTCTAAATAAACAGCTAAATACTTCACAACTTTTTGTCCTTACCAGCTAACAGTACACCTGTTCCTCTTAAAAGTTATGTATAAATTACACTGAAATTTATGTGTCAGTTCAAAGGTTACGTGTGAAATTAATCAAGTTTTGGAAAATTTTATGCTACAACTATACTACACAGGAACTTTTTGCAGTTATTGGTTATAATGTGAATGTTGTTAATAAAATTTACAAAACAAAATTCACCTTGCTACCAAGTTATGTTGTAAGTGATCTACTATTTGGATATTATAAGAAATGTCCATCACATTTTGTACACTGTATGTATTAGATACAATCTTTGGAGCAGTTTTTTCAGAAACTCACAGTTTATTATGGTATCTTGTCTGTTTCAGTTTGACTTCATTTACATGCAAAACGAAACATTAAATGCATTTTGCAATTACTTTTGTCATGTTGCAGGAGCTTTTGGACCATCTAACTGAAATCTGCCTAACGGGTGAATTTTGTTCGACTCCTTGTAAATCTGTGAGACATGTCTATACATGGCAAAAATATGAAGCAACTTTTATTTCTTTGTGATCCTGGCATGTCAATAAAGTAGAATAAAGGTTTTCAAGGGAGAATTAGGAGTAATTGGAGAATGGTAAAAAAAGAATATGACAAATTAAAATAGTAGAAGTCACTTGAAAGTCTGATACAAGTAAGGTCACAAGCCTATATTTACAAGTAAATACCCACATATTACAACTGAAAATTTGTTTAGGAATGTCTCCAACCATTTAGCTGAGAACTTATTATTCCAGCCTTTGAAACAGATGTAAGGTATCCGATGTCTCTCTCCTGGTGTGAGCAAACTATGAAGGAGCTACTACTTTCACAAATAACTTCTCTTCTTCAGGCAGTTATCAGTGTGTAAACTGAAACAGTTATAAGCCTCATACTACAATGCTGAATACTGTTCATCATTTCAAAAGTGATGTAACTGATATGCTAGCCTGCACTTATTGAATGAGGGTGCTGTATAAAATAGTAAAGTACCCATAGCGCCAGTTCCATTCAGTCATATTACAGCAAAAACAGTTTAAACTTGTACTTTTTACTAAGAGGTTTATTTTGAATGTTGTAGGAATGATTGCCCCCCCCCCTTCCTCAAAACAAAACAAACCACAGAGCCCAAAGCCTTATTGATTTTTTGCTGAAAGGGTTTGCTTTGTTTCACTACGGTACATCCCTCAATTTATACCTCATGACCAAATCCACTTTTATAATGTTCTCACAATTAGATCTTTGCTGACCTCACATGACATTTGAACCCCATCAAATATTAGATAGAAAAAAAAAAAGGTTAAAAGAAGTTGTCTTAGAAGGGACTCGAACCAGGACCTTCTGTGTGAGAAACCGAGCACTATTTCGCTATGCCATCACAGAAATTGCTAAACGTAAGGTATTTCTGATCATGCTATACTCACAACATCTTTTACACATGTTCATAATTAGGTAACTGAAATTAGGATTACTACTGTAACAGTTATATTTGAGAAAAAATTTAAAGTTGTTTTCAATAATTTTATCTTTGGAATGGTACAAAATTTAGTGACCTCAGATAATCTTTGACCTCTACCAAAACCAAAAGGATTCATCTTCTTACTATAACACATCTTCATGCCAAGTATGAAAAGCACCCATGCTTCATACCTAGAAATATCATGTTTACAATGTTTTTGGCATATGACCTCTGGTCACCTCACATGACCTTTGACCTCTACCAAAAACAGGGTTTTCCTCTTCATATGATAATTCTATATTCCAAGTATACGAAGTATCCATCATTGCTAACTTGATATATCCTGTAATACAAGCCAAGCACCACAAACACACATACACACAAACTTTTGCCTTTAGCAAGGAATGAAAAAGCAGTTTTCAGGGGCTATTTGTGGATCCAAAAAGATATTTCAACTGTCCTTTTTGGCAGTTATTTAGGAAGGGAGAAGGGCATTTTTTGTGACATTAAGTATTTTTTTTTTGGCCTTTCTAAACACAGCTATTTTGACTGCTCCGAGGGTGAATTGTAGTGCATTGTGCATTTGCCTATTTGGTACACTCCAACACAATGAACTGCATGTTCTTAAAGATAGTTACAGTTATAAAGCCATGATCTTTTTGCAAAGGTCAACATGGAGTAACTTTCAAGCAGTCCTTGTCATAAACCAAACAGATTGCCTGGTAGTACAATATGGGATTATAGCCTCATTTTTTGCTGATGGACACATCCAAGCAGAAAACTTTGGTCCAATTTCAATGCCCTACTTGGTAATTTTATCACTACCACTTTCCCAAATTTAGAGGGAGGTTCTTTTGATATGGATTCTCCAAGGTCCAAATCCCTTATAAGGTTCAAATCCCTAATCACAAGTTATTAAACATGCTATGCATATTGTGAGTTCCATCAAAGTTACCAAGTGCTGTACTTAAGCACTGCAACATAATACTATCTTCCGAATTAAAGCTTGCAGTTTAACTCCTAGACCATTAACATCCTTGCAATCTGACCATCTGGTGACCACACACTTATACCAATGTCACAAAGGCAACTGGGATTGACAGACATTGGATACAATGTCTCTCCATAACTAGTATTCATTCTAAATATTTATCTACATGGACACCATTAAACAGCAATGACAATTCTCTTCAGAATAATGTCTGGCCAGTTTTCTGTCTACAAATGCAAGAACCTTTTTTTATTTGTCACTCCTTCTGTACATGTTCAGACCATTCCAATATTTTTTTCTTTACGAGGCAAAATGATTTTATTTTTTAGAAGCAGCACCCTTTTTACCTCCAACCAAAACCAAATTAACACTGAGACATCTAATTATCTTTAAGGTATAACATTATTTACCAGTTATGATAAGACTAAGATGTTTAATTGAATTGTTTCAACATAAATGACCCACATAAAACTATTGCAATTGGATACTTCCTGTTCAAGTCTACTTCATTCTGCTCTTAGATGATGACAGGCTCTCAAAGGTTACAGTACAATGTTCTGCTATGCTGTTTAAACAAGAAACATACTACACTCCAATCAATCAGAAATGCCAAGTTGCCTTTTAGAAACACCGCTAATGGCTTCCTCAAAGATTCCTTGCCACTAGCAAATAAGTTTTGTATTGTGTTGTTGAGA
This sequence comes from Holothuria glaberrima, assembly GCA_009936505.3. NCBI lineage: Eukaryota > Metazoa > Echinodermata > Holothuroidea > Aspidochirotida > Holothuriidae > Holothuria > Holothuria glaberrima. The sequence continues at coordinate 28,111 of WURT03657736.1, forward strand.
CAGTTCCACTGTGAAGTTCATGTCTTCACATTAAGGTGTCTAATCAAAACTGAAGGAACACTCCTTAAGTGCTGTTAAGAAAAATAAGCCTCTACATATGCACTAAAAAGAAACCATGTGACAGTTTTTCACTGAAAAATGAAATAAAAAGACAAAATGAAATCAGTATCTGTCAAAATTGAGAAAACATGCAGAATTGTTCCTCCTAAATTTTCTGTTTAACATCTCTGCAATGTCTGCCTGTGGCAGACCATCCCAGAATCATCAAACATAAAGATATTAGAATCTCTTACATCAGACTCTGACGTCGATGACTTTGTCCTTTTCCTCTCTTCTTCTTTGTTGTTTTCTGTGGAATGGTTTGTAGTTGGTACAGATGTGGACAGATTCTTTGACATCTCCAATGACAGCTCCTTCCCCATAATGTCCTCATTGTCCTCAGGCGTTCCCACGACTACCTGACCAGTGACTACAAGGAGAAGCCAATTATGCACAAATTTATTACAAAAGATGAGCAAAGCTTTTGATTTTGTTGCTTGAAAGTCAAGATCTGAAACAAGGCCTTGAATTTAATGTTTTTAACTTGCAACTGTCTTTTAAAATGCAAATGTAATGTTCTTAGTATAGTAAGCAGAGTAGTATTAATGATACCAGTCACAAGATCAGCTAATATTCACTACTCATGAATTGCTCAATGATAAATGTTATTAACTCTTCCATTTTGTGTGTGTGGATGCACTCTCTTAGACAAACAATTAAAAGTAAGCACAAAGCAGGATAGATGTCACCCATTGCACACGATCTTTAAAAGTTTGCCATATTATGCAAAACAACAGTCTTGTTCGAATATACTAATGACAGTCTTTGAAAGTATTCAACATATAACAACTACATATAACAGTCAATTATTACAACCAATAAAATGCTAAGAAAAACAATTCTGAAATGATGAAGTTTACGTTGCTGGATTTATAATAAAGGGTGTCCACCTTCTTCTACAAATGACGACTAAAAGAGAACTGAAAGTATGCTCTTCTGTGTACAAAGTCAACATGAAGACATAACACTGAGGATAATGCTATTCAGCAATGGCAGGTCTTGTACATAGATAATTGTACGGGAATCAACTCATGAACTAGATAACTTTTGCTTCATAAAGGAAGTCACTGCTAGAAGCTTATTTTACTGATCTACGAAGTTAACTTTTGCCCCAAATGTTCCCTTTAAGATTACAGATATCAAAAACATTATATACAGTATATATAAAGTAGTTTTCAACTTTGAGACAACAAAAGCTTTCAACTACACCTCTGACCTCAGACAATGCAGTGGTCTATTAACTGGGTCTGTATTAAATATGCAAACACCAAAGGTACACAAGCAATCTGTTTCAGTAAACTTGTTTCAGCACCATAAAGCCCACCGATCAAAGCTCATCAGAAACAAAGAATTCAACATTTCATATAACATTAGACTGCCAAGGACATATTACAACGTGGGTGGAAATCTAGTTATACTAAAGAATGGTGAAATCATAATGAAACAACAGGCTATAGGGAATAATTTCAATTTTTGCACAGCAGTTTTGCTGTTTTTGGGCTCTTCGAGGTAGAATGATTAAAACTGAGTATTTTATGTACAAAACCTTTGCACACATTTTATTTTTTTTTCAAATGTGCAGCAATCTGACCAGCTTGTGTAGCAAACTGCAATGTAATATCAGATGTATCAGTCCCTAGACAATTACTGTGTGGTCTTGTTCAACTCAGCATGTACACAATGATAATTACATAGACATTGAAACAACAAGTCACCTCTAAGTATAAAACAACATATATAGTCACAAATGAAGCTTCCCTGCCTACCACAAGGACAAGGGTGTATTCAAATTTCATTAATCAAAAGTATTTAGAAATATACATACATTTACCTTCATTCGAGTAGGTTGGTTAACTTTCATTTTAACTTCTAAATGTATTCCTCTCCAAAACAAAACATCAAATACTGAACCCTTTTGTGATCTAAACATCACGAGCATTAAGTTCAATGGGTCATACCCCACAGTGATTCAATGCTCATATATACGACAGCAAGAATATTAGGCTGCAGAATAACACCCAGTCATTCTCAGTCTTTAAATGGCATGACAAATGAATGCTTTTTATATAAATGGACCTTTGTTGTAATAAATTTACTCCTAGCTCATTCCTCTAAACAAGAAATAAAGCGGCTTACAGTCAGACTCATCCAGATTTAAGTCGTCGTACATAAACAAATTTTCCTCAAAGTCTGGGTCATCATGAGAATCAATGTAATATTCCACATCTTCCTGAATAGTTTTTATCTGAAAACAGTAAGAATGAGGCAGACAGTGAGTGAAAAAGCATCAAACTTAATTTTTTGTTAAAGGCAAAAGAATCAAGAAAAATGAACTTGCCTATGGGTTTCCATGATGACTACAAAAATGGCTCAAAGACAAACTAATGTCTCAAAAGTAACTGAATTAGTTCTTAATTAAATTTGCTACAAAAGGGGCAAATTTTACAGGAAAATCACCTACATAAATTTTGTAAGTTTGTTTTATATATAAGTGATAGGCAATGAGTCCCTAGTTGGCTTCTTTTAATTACCACGTTTAATGGAGTACAAATAGTATCATTAGTCTACAAAAACAAAATGCAACTGAAGCCATGTCAACATATTTGCTAGTTACGCTGGACGTAGATGTCCAGTAAATCAAAGCAGCTCATATCCACCTTCACAAAACAACTCATAGAAGTCATATCAGCTTACAACATTCACAACTGTCAGCAGGTTTTATGTGATTGTACAACTCTTGAATATACCCCAAGATTCTCTGGAATCTCCCAGCTCACAAGACTTTGTATCATGCTGATATGGAAGCTGATAAGAGCTCCTACAGTCTATTTGTTAAAACTTCTAATAGCTCATAATAGTATTAAATTCAGGCAAGCTCTTATGAGCCCACATTAATAAATGAGATTTGACAGGTATTCTGCAACTGGCACTGTCAACTTGAAACAACCAATTGTTCAGAACAACTGGCACAAATTTACTTTCGATCTGAGCTCTGTCTTGAAATTAGCAACAACTTGCAACCACCCTACTAATGTGTAATCTTTGCTTCAAAAGGCATCTTACAAATTTGAGGCTACCTTGATCTACATCAAGAATAAGTAGGCTATATGATGAAAACATTACTCTAAGGACAAGGAAATTTGCTTTCCATGATCAGATAGTTACAAGGTGGTCATAAAACCTTTTTACCATGCTATCTTAAGATAAAAGTCGATGTAATCCAAAATTTATGTTCTACTTCACAACAGACTAAAAAATTTCCTTTCTCATACAAATGTACACTTTGAAACAAAACAACTATGCAAGCCTTCCAAGACATACTATGGTTACCATATTTGTGATGTTTTCTTTCATTATGTTTGTCTTCCCTTGATGAAATGAGGAATCACTAAGATTGCAATCAACAATTTTCAGTGGGCACCTTTGTGTCACACAGGTTTGTTGTGTCTTGGTACTAGATTGCATGTAATTTCTAGAAAGTGGACATATCTTCTTTCATTTGCCATACCCATTGAATATGAAATTAGCTGCAATGTTGACCAGATATTTAACATACAAGCTTCCTAACACTTTTAAAACTTATTAGAGTATCCCAGTTTTCCCCAGATCCCCTAAGGACCTGGGGATATGCCTCTCATTTTCTGATTTAGGAAAAACAAACCATTCCCTTCAATACATTCTATACTGAAAAAATAACACAATGAGAAGTAATAGCATCTATCTTTTATGTTTCCTGAAATTTTGCACTTGACAACATATTTCTACCACCAGGAATTCTCTTTCTTTCCATAAAAATTAAAAAAAAAAAAATATGCATTGCTTACTCACTTCTTTTACATCATATACCATTTTCTTGAAGGAAGATGTATGTAATGTCATTAAGAACTGTTAGGTGCACCCTAATCCTTGTTTACAACCTTAGTAGCATGTCTTCTCATAAAACTAGAACATTTTAATTGATTTCTGCATTGGTAACTATGGCAACCCACCATCCATGGTAACTACTCCATTATCAATTGTAAAAACTGTAAAAGATAAATCACACAAGATTATCTTTCAGTTTCTATGAAACCTGCAAAAACTCCCTGCATCTGCATGATGTGAACGTTTTTTGATAATTTCTGTCATTCAGTGCAGGTGCTCCCTTTGTTTGTTTTTTTTCAAACAGAACAGCAATTAAGAGAAATTTATTCTGCTTTGAAGGGCAGCTACTTTATGATACTAAGCAACCACAGATATGAGCAAAACCTTCAAGCATTGCTAATTATAACTTCACATTGAGAAGCCTACAATTTCACATTCTGGCTCTAATGATGAATCTTGTTTAAATAGAAATGTCAATTCAGATGGGAAATGATTCTTTGTGAATTGACCACCAAATCCTAACTATGACACAACTGAGGATCTAAACCCTGAACTTCCCACTTACCTAGCATCTTTCCAAACCATGCCTTTACACACTATGCTAGAACACTGGTTTTGGAATGGTCTCAATAGGAACAGAGTCAATAAGTAAAAGTTTCTGATGACATAAAACAAATTTTGAGGGGCATTTGTACCATTGCTGATACTTCTTAAATGGTGGCAACCAAAATAGGAGCTCTACAAGATGGGAGAGAGGCACCCTCTGTGATAAATACTCTTTCCCCATTCAAACTGCTGGCAATTAAGAAAATACGTGAAAAGGAGACGAGGAAGGAGCATCATAGACCCCCACATACCCCACCACATTCACCTGAAATAAATTAAGCCAAAGAAATTGCCCACCCCTATCAGCGTCTAATGAAGAGGATGTTCAGTAGCAGGGCTGAAGAAGTTATGGCCACACAGGGCGTTGAGTGTCTTGATTCTGGTGCCAGGGCGGGCCAATTTAATAATGTAGATGTTAGGTAAGGAATGGGGGTGTGGTGGGGGGGGGGGAGTGCTTAATCCACCTCACACTTACCTGATCTACAGCCAACTTATTGTTGTCAAGCATCCTCATAATTGTTTCCAACTGGGTCACATGGAAGGGATGCCTATCTAGGAATCCCTCTAAACTTTGAAGTTTACTTTGCAGCTGAAAATAATAAATGTAAAGGAATTATGAAAGAGCTAAGATTCCTTCACAGCAGTACCTTATAAAACTGCAGAATGATGTTTGTCTCCCAAAGGCATCTACTCACTACACAGCAGCATTTAATCCAGTAAGGTATGGACATATTTTCAGTAACACTCAACCTCACCAGGCTGGTGTACTAACATACCTATCTGTAAGAAAACTTCAACTTGAAATTTGTCCAGAAACAGGTTCCAGGGGCCAGATTAAAAAAGAATTGCCTAAGTTCTTGCACAAGTCAAAATACTTATGCACTGCGCAACAACTTGCTTACTTAGTATTCACAAAAAAGGACTTACACTGTTTGTAAAGCTATGTAGCATACATTCAATACATGTCCAACAGCGAATCATGTCTGTGGTCTGATCATGTTTTTAATGAAGATATCCCATCTGGGGGACTATTGTTGGTGAATAAACCATCGAGACTCCAAATTTGACAAAATAACAGACGAGGTGAAGTGGTTTATTCCTATACTACCACTAAAAATGTGGTAAACAACTTCCTTTTTATCAGTTTTCACATTTACTGACCATGTGTTGTGGAATAGCAGGTCAGTGTTTAACCAATCAGAATGCAGGGTTCTCAATAATGGATGGCTAGAGGTGGTAGAATGTGGTGGTAATATATATAATAAATTTTAAGCCAATCCCATTGGCTGATATTGTTAAAATGATGCACATGGTCTCCTGTGCTTATATGTGTGGTAATACATCATGAACACTTTCTTTGATACAGCAACCTCTGTATGAGTTGCGATGCAGATTTGTTTTACTTTTCCCTGTCTGTATGCTGCCACTGGTAAGTTCTACTTTTGCACATTTTTGTGCGTAAATATTCTTTGTGAACAGAGGTTTTTGCAGTGACGTCACACATCACAGCAGAAATGCAGCTGTCTGCCATAGTGGAGTGAAAATAAGTCACTTCACTGTACATGCACAGTTCAGCACATGGATGTTGTTTGCATCTTATTTGACATGACATGTTAAGATGCAGGAGAATACCATCCTTTATATGGCAAAAACTGATGCGTTTCCTAAAGACGCCATATTTTGAAAAACTTACACTTGCAGGCCTTGTTCACACTTGTTTCCTGAAGCTAGGTATAGACCAGGCTCTGGGTAAGGCCTGATATCATTCTTAATATTTTTTTTTATAGTATAATCCTCAGGGGAATTGTTTTCTGCCTTGACTTTTGAGACAAAAGTTTTAAAATTGTGATAACTTTGCAAAAAACAATCAAATTATAACTAAACTACAAACTACCTTAAAACTGGTCTCAGCTAGAGCAACTGTTTGCTGCTGGATGCCATGGCTTTATATGCATAGGGACAGTGCTGTTCACACTTAAAACAGATGCCAGTCCATCACCTTTCTCACCTGCTGGAATGGGCTGTAAGTCTATGAAATGTTAAGCTTGTTTTTCACCTCCAATTTTTGAAGCCCAGATTCTGCTACACAGTTCAGTATCATTTTCCATTTGTAGCAAAATCACAGATTTTATTGTGCCAATTCCATTTGTAGCATTCCACTACTACGGGCTTGTATCATTTATGTGAAAAACCTATTCACTCCAACATGGAGGTACAAGCATTTGTTGCCACAGAGTGACTTTATATGCAAAACCTCTATATGACCCCAGGACTACAATGACAGAGGCAGCAATGTGTTATTTATCTGTCTATTCCAAATATATTTTTGCAGAAGCAAATAGTAGGTGTATGAAACAGGTTGCCCTCTTAAAACAGAAACAGTATTTTTGTTGCTAACTCTTAGCCACTACATTTATTTCATACTGTCATAGTCTGGCATGTAACAAATTGAAAAAAAAAAATTAGTCAATTCAGAGCAATGATTTGACAGGGTATGTACTAAATATTCTGTCACAAGGCAGAATGGCCTCCCTGATGGTTACATGTAAATGTAAATCTGCTTAACTAAGCACCTATAAATGAGAACCAGCAGGCACTTATATAAACTACATAATAGCAAATGTATACTTAGTCACTGTTGCAAGAACCAGCTGACTAGGAGAAGGTTTGTTTTTATAGACAATTGCTTCTACAGAGAGTGGTAAAAACCTTAAAGGGAACCTGTGATAAAGTTTGACATCCCTTGTTGCCAAGTGGGCCTATGCCATTTGTAGTGTAGTTACAACTAAGAAAGGGATATGCAATAATTACAAGTATCATACCTCTGTAGGAACCTTCCTCTTTTTGGTCTGGTTCTTTAATGACTCCACCTCCATCTCAAAGTGATCTACTTGCAGTTGCAACTTGTCAATGCATTCTGATAACCACTGCGTCATCTCCACTCTCTCCTTCTGGGCAGGGTCTACCTTACTGGCTAAACCAAGACCTTCTTTTGAGTAAGCTTTTGTTTTGGTTTCCCTTTCTACAACTTTGAACCTTTCCATTTGCTGCAGAGAGTAAGGTTTCATAATTAGACCGATAAATATAAAACACACAAAAACAGTAGTATTTAGAGATATGCAGGGAAGCCACTGAACCTGTAGATATTTCCAATGTGTTGCATACAAAACATGAGAAAATCTTTTAAATTATTTTTGAGACTGCACTATTGCCATTTTCTGCCCCAAAAAACTTAGATATAGAACAATAGAACAAATGCCACTAAATCAGGAAAATCTGCAATAGCACAGGGTATTGCAGAAATGGACAAATAATTAAAGCCAAGATTGGGAAAAGTTGCTTAAATCTGAGTTCATATAAAAATTTCATCCCTGATGACTGTTAGTCTCTCAAGGAATCAGAAATTTTTGATATTTTGACCATAAATCTAGAGACTTTTTAAGCCATGGTAATATGCATCCTTTCAAAGGAGGTTTTGTTTCTAACTGTCATCTTGCTATTTTTTCCAAATCCTTGAAATAAGTGGGATACGTTGGTTGATGTCATTTTGTTCAGATAAAGAACTGTCCTATTTTGCCTTTTTCATATTATTTTTTACTACTCATCACCAACCAGTTTATTTCAATTCTAATTTGTAAAATAATGCATCATTTACAAACTAGTGTCCCCATATTTTGACAATATTTTTGCAGACCAAGTTGAAAGGCGGTTTTCAAAGAATGATCTCATCTTGTTCTTCTTATGAGGTTACAAACTTTAAACAACAAAAAACAATCTAGGCACACATGTTTCTCAAGGTTCTCATAAACAAAAGCCCAACTTAATGTGTTAAGGACATAGATCTTGACATATTTCTAATTTGTTGAACAGCAGAATATTTTCCTTCAAACCTATCAGCAGTTTGTTTTTTGGTGGCAAATTTAATGTAATATTACTTTATGGAGACAGGCCAAATGACTTTCGAGGGAAACTGAAAGACTTATCTATCAAATGCTTCATGCTTGAAAAGACATGTTTTCAAAGGAAAATGCAACATTTGACCTTCCTTTCACACAACTGGAGGGTCATGGAAAACTACTGTATATAGTAGATTTAAGTACCTGTTTAAATGGTACCTTCGTGAATAAACTGGAAAGTACTCACTGTCTCAATTAACAGCATAATGTATTACTCCCTTTGTCAACAAACTGCATAGGGTACTCACTGTCTCAATAAGCTTCCTGTTATCCAAGAGTAACTTTTTGTCCTTGATTTCATTTGATGCAGCCCATGTCTTGATTTGATCTCGCAACCTCTGCAAATTGAACAGAAAATAGTAAATGGAGAGGGATGAAATTTATCTTTACATACAGTCATATAGAATCTCCTAGACTTACTGCTGCCCCTTAGTACTTCCATTGCAGTAGTTCTTTTTGATCAACTTTTCGTTCGACATGTTAGGTGATAAAATCTAAGTAGTCAACATGAGAAAGAAACACAAGATGCAATCTCACTGACAGCAGACGATGGACTATGGGTTACCTGGATACTAAAAAGCTTTGTTATCACCTTCCCTGAAGGTAAAGACTCTAACTGCTCACATCTTTCACTGCTTGTTCATTATCTGATACTTGTCTGTTACAGCATTTGTGCCTCCAAGTACAGTACTTTACGTCACAACATTTTTAATGAACTATAGGTCAACAATTGTAGCTTGGCAGAATTTGAAGGACAAAAAAAAAAAAAATCTCCCAAAAACAATATTTCTTTCTGTCATACAGCAGCTTATCATAGCTGTAGATACCTCTGATGCTTCATGTCAAAATAAAAAGCTGTCCTATAGTTGCCTTCAGATTGGCATTCTGATAGCTTGTTAAACGAATTGCTAAGTACTACTCTTAGCTCAAGTTACTAAGAAATTACATTTGACATAAAAAAACTCAAGCTTTTTGGAATGTTTTTTTTGGGGGGGGGGGGTGGACAGGGGGTTAGACGATGCAGGTTTGGGTTTCCCCACTGTATGAAATTTTTGTATCTGGGCCTCCATGTCAAATAATGCTATCTTTGGTAAAGTTTTAAAGGGCAATTCTTGTCATCCCAGACAGTTCCAATTTTCCCAAATTACTGTAGTAACTTGTAGATCCTCCCATAACTCTCTCAGCATTGTGTGGAATGTGACCTACAGTACTCTGCATCTTTTAGGTTTTCAAACTTAGATGTCAATCAAAGAGCTGTCACCAGCTGAGAATTTTGATACTGTAACCCTACTTTAAAAATATACTTTGGGGTGACAAGTGTTTGTCATTAAAGGGGGTATATTCTCATCCCAGACAGTTCCAATTATCCCAACTAAGTTAGTTCTAGCCCCACCCATAACTGTCTTTAGCTTCTCCTTTGCAGACACAAACAGTTTATTGCTTAAGGCCATATCCTATCGAGTATACAAGGCCCCAATGTGTCGAGCCGG